>WYDI02006232.1:0-46172 GCA_009867235.2 Psittacus erithacus | reverse complement strand
ACCTCTTTGGTCAGTTTGGGTCAGGTGTCCTGTCTCTGCTTCCTCCCGGCTTCCTCTCCTCCCTGGCAGAGCATGAGACTCAGAAAAGTCCTTGGTCAGAGTAAACATTATCTAGTAACAGCTAAAAACATCGGTGTTATCCGTGCTGTTCCCAGGCCGAAAGTCAAAAACACAGCACTGCCCCAGCTATTAAGACTGAGAAAAATGACTGCTACTGCTGAACCCAGGACACCTGGACACTGTTGCTATCATGTCAAGACACTGCTCCCCATTCCCTAAGAGCAGCCCTGGCTGCTCTGCTCCATGCCCTGGTGGTTGGTGGCTGGTGGGAAGGAGGCTGGGTGCTGCTAGGAGTTGTGTGACTGAGGAATGTGGAGTGGGGTTAGTGGGGTTAATGGATGGACTAGGCACCAGCAAATGAATGTTTGTAGCACACCAAAGCAGTTAAGCTTGACTGCAGTTACTCAAAGCCTTGGCTGTGACTGGCCTCTGAAAAGCTCCCATGCACAGTCCAGGGTTTTGCAAGTTGACTGGTTTTGGAAAAGCCCCCTCTGGCAAGGGCCAAGAGCTCCTGTGTAATTTGGAAGAGCTTGCAGGCTTAATCCACAGCTTGAATGGGTGGACTATGCACCACTGTAGACCAAGGCACCGTACTAAATTATGTATCTTCACATGACTGATCCTACATATAGGATGTAATAAAACCTTGGAGGAAAAGACTGTCTAGGTAGGAAGGACCTGTGCTATCAGTCTTCTGGCCTCCCAGTTTAAAAGAAATCACTAGACTCCTTTTCCAGATTGACATGTACAGTGATAAATAAGGTGGAACTAACTGGCACACAGTGCATTTCACAGTTCATTTGCTTCTTGCCTTGCCCTGTCCTTTGCCTGGAGTTCACCTCTCCAGCTTGTGTGGGGAACGGGCCTATTCCTGGTTCCCATCTGCAATGTCTAAATGTTTACTGCTAAAGCAGGCTTTTTGTTCTGATCCTTGCTATGCAGCTCGCTTGCTAATCAACCTTTGGAAATTCACTTAACCTCTGCCTCTTATCTAAAAAGAAAGGTGCTGAGATGAGAGGCTTAGTTAATTAAGTGGTCCTAAAATGCTTTTAGAATTGCACTTGACTTCCACCTCTGCATAAATGCAGCATGTTCAAGTAACAGTGTGACTGATGGCATTATGAAAGTGGGATAGAACCAGCCAAAATGCAATTACAAAAATACAAAGCTTTTCCTCATGAAGTCTAACTTTTCCTAGCTTATTGCTATCCTTTTAATTGGCTGCACAGATGCCTTCAATCACAATTAACCAGAACAAACCTAGCAACTGAGGCTGCAGGAGATGATGCAAATCAATGCTGAGATCACATTTATATTCTAGGAGTGAAAATCCTGTGGGTCTTTTCCTGCAGAGGTGAGGAGACCATCGCATGGCTTTGCAACTGTGTAAAATGCAACAGGTTTGCAATAGGAGGCAGGACCAAGAGCTGCCTTCAGTGTTGTGACCTGAATTTTTAGTCTGAGATGTTTACAGAGAGAAGTGAGGGAACTGAGCTGAGAAGTCGATCTTACCCAATCTATGCCATATGGTAAGAGACTGCCTCAGCCCTCCAGACCAACCACACTATTTGTAAGCCAATAGCCCCTTTCTTTTAATGTGTGCATGCAGGAATTATCCCTTCACTTTGGTATGAGAGACAGATACCCACTATGCTTTCCATCCCACAGGGGACCAGTGCTGATACGCTGGGGCTACCACAGCATGGCCACTCTGTTTTCTGGAGCTCTGCACGTACCACCTCTGTAGGTGGTACAGAAAAGGGTACAAAGTGCCGGGGGTTACTACAACGAGATCCTTGGAAAAGTAAGAGCAAAATGAGGTTGTAAGAGTAAAGCCAAGTCCGCAGAGCTAGGCACCTCAAGGAAATAGGGTAGAGAATATGTTTCTGGCTGGAACTGTTGAAATGCTGGACCTCTTGTCCTGGTGGAGGTTGAAGCCATTAGCTCAGGCCAGCCGTTTTCCTGTTTGGGAGGGGATGGGTACAGCTCAGTGAAGACACCAGGCACCAGCCTCATCTCACAGCAGCTGTGGCTGTGGCACTACCCATTAGGTGGTCAGATCTGGAAGGATTTGACCAGACTGCAAGTCCCGGCTTTCAGCAAATCTGCTGCTGCAGCACAGAGGGACAGAAGGGACACCAAGATAAAGCGGTCCCTACTCCTCAGTTTTTTTCCAATTACTCTGAAGAATGAGAGACCAACAGAGAAATATTTAAAGTATTTTACAGCTGCACACAATAACAAAGCAAGTGAGTGCCAGGACACATTAAAGAGGAGCCCATCAAAAACTGTATCACTAACACCTGAACATTTGCCTAGAAGAGTCTCAGTGGACATGCAGCAATGGTGAAATGTTAACATGCTACCAACAGTGGATCCCCTTCTGCGTCAGAGACAATTTAAGGGCTGGAAACTTTCAGGGCCTTCTCATTCCTGGGTAGTGCCTGCTGAGGGGATTGGTGGGTTGATACCATTCACAGGAGAGAGTAGTGGAGATTCCTGCCCTGAAAGGAAGAACAGCCCCAACCAGTGTCTGCAATAAGACCACAGGATTGGTGGGCAACAAGGTGCTTCAGAGCTGTTTTCCCTGTGCTCCTGTGGAAACATCAGGCCTGGGGGCAGATACAAGCTGGCTTCTGAGCTGGGGCATTAGCCAAGGCCTGGCAGCTACCTGTCAGGCAGAGGAGTCCTGGTACGTTCTGGCCTGTTCTGCCCATCTGAGCTGAGCTAACGTGTGGGGAGGTGCTCTGAAGAAAACGTGTCGGGAACAAGATCAGCTGCTGAGCAACGCCAGTGTTCTAGTGCAAAATCTGCATTTTTATTAAAGACGTATTTTGGAAGGCCCATTCAAAAATACATTGTGCTCAGTAAAAATTAACCATTTCCATGCTGATAATTAAGGTTACCACAGGATTTTTTTTTTTTCTCTTTTAGAATATTTACAGCAACCATAGAAATTGTACATTAAGAATGGAATACATGCCCCAAAAAAAAACCTGGTAAGGTGTACCAACAACATGATACAAAGGATTGTATACAAACACTTTACAAATGGTTTTATTAAGTTGCATGAAGTCATCCTTAAATATTCAACACATTTTAAAATCAATTTGTATTCCAGGATTAAAAAGATGAACACCACATCACATCCCTTCCACAACAGAAAGCATGGTAAATTTAAAAGTTTGTGCGCTTTAGATTTCTAGTAGCTGTTAAAAAATATCGGGGAATCTTATCCATAAATGTCGAAGTTTTGAAAGTTACCTCTCCAGCTTATTTTTGGAATAGTCTGTACTGGCAGATTGTGAAAAAATATCACATATTTCTAAACCTCTTTCTTCCTGCTCCCAAATGACACATTTCACAGTGGAGATCTAAGCAGTCCTGGAAGTCCTTAGCAGATAAACCAGATTTTAAAATGCCTGCATAGAATTTCCAACAAAATTATGGTTTCAGGGAAGATTTTAGCTTATTGTTCCATATAAGCAATATATATATATGTGTTACCCCTTTCAATTAGACATATTCCTCAGTAGTACGAGTCTAAGATGTGCACTAGCAAAAAAAAAAGTAAGAAGAAAAGGAAAGTTGAGACAATTACCTACACTTAAACTTTTGCCTTGTTACTAAAGAGTTAAAAGCTCTGCCATTGGGTTTACATGTCAGGAGTTTACACCAAGAGGTTCATATGCTATAGGAAACCTGAATAGAGGCTTCCATCTTGTGCTATGAACATGCTTTAACATTGCTAATGGAAAGCTCTACAACAGCAGTCACTTCACAATGCACCTCTAAGCCTGTACAATGAAGATGCCACCTTGCATTTCTCAGAATGGATACAGAGAAACAATGCCCTGTGAAAACAGAGACCTGGTGGAACGGTAAAAGCCTGGTAGGCAGCGTGTTTTGGTGGGGGCACAATGAGGTAAGGTATCTCACACAGATGAAATGGAAAATTAAAATTAAGAAAATCCTGAGCAAGTCTAAGGATAGCTGTTTGGGATAAAACAGCAAACAGGGTGGAGTAGTAGATAAGGCCTCTAACTCCCTGATAATCTGCACTAGAGAGACAACAAAGAACAAGGCAACTGCAATATTTGAGAACCACAAGGGGAAGGGCAAGGGAAGACTTGCAAAGCAGTGCGAAGGATGGCATTGGGATTCTAGAGGGAGAGCTCAGATGGCTTGGAGGTTTCAGAAGAATACCAGAAGGCCTATCAAGATTTTACTACTTGTTTGCTAACAGTACCTAGAAGAAGAATATTTTTATGTATCTCTTCAAAATTGGGAATCAATAGTAAGCTTTGAACAACCAACCAAACCTTGACCACATTCTGCAAGAGAGAGGAGGTAGATTGACTTGCAGAGAAGACAAGAGATTTGTAGAGTCACTCTTACCCTAAGTCACAAATTCCTTGTGGCCGTGTCTTAAGATCCATTTTTGCCCAGCTGCATATTTTGAGTTACGTTCTAAAAGAGTCCGAGAAGCAATCTGGTTTGGTAGAATGAAAGCATCCAAACATAGCAGGGCTGGTCCTCTCACACTTCTCATGCATCTTCCTCTTAGTTTGTCAAAAGCCAACTTTTGCACCAAACAACTGGCTGTACACAAGATAACAAATAAGCACCCAAGCAGAACTTGGAGCAAGTAAAATTCAGACCTAATCCTTCAGATTCGTCTATGCTGTCTCATGCAGCACCTGTTAAGACAGCCCACAGAGAACAGAAGACCTACTACAGTTTTTCTCTTCCAGTTTAAAGAGGATTTCCTACAACATTTGCTTTCCTTAATTTACGTGAAATTTGCTTTGTGACTGCAAGAAGGAAATCTTCAGTTTCAGTACAACATCTGAACCAAGTGATGTGCACAAGCCTTCCTATGCCAGATGAGCCTGAGCATTGATGCACTGCTGCTGTTTGACCCTTTGAAAGGGAGCCAACATCTAGAAATTCTAAGTTGTGTTACATTAAAAGGGTGTATCAAATTGCTCCCTTTTTAACAAAGGCCAGAAGTTAAATGGCTTTTCTCCTCGTTCACTACAAACCCAGTTAATGAGTGGTTAATATTATGACACCATTAGAAAGACCTGCATAGGGAAAGGCACCTGTTCTGAAATAGTGGTCCTGATTTGAAGGTCATTTAAAAGTGGTTAAATAGAGCACATCACCTTTTCAATCACCTTCTGTGACACTCCTATTTCTAATGGTGGGCCTACTTACGTGAACAACAGCCCCAATGGATGGGTTATGATATAACCCCATTAATTGATATATTATGTATGCTAGCTGAAATGGGAAAAATAAACATTGCCACCCCCAATTTGCAGTATATTAATATATGGCTATCCTTTTCATACTCTTTGTGTGACTGGGATTCAGATATTCTCCCAGCTCGACTCTGACAGTTTTCAACACATACAGAATGAATTACAGGCAGATATTTTTGAAGCATGTCTCACTACCAAGTCATTATAAGACAACAAAAAACTGAAGAATAAAACCCCCAAATACTTGTAAAGCATGGCTCCCCTCAAAAGTGGCTGGGTTTTGCCTTAGCTAAATAGATCACAACCGTGCTCTCAGGGCTGTATAATCTGTGTTCTCATTCTTATAAGAGAGGACTACAGCACTGAATTGTTACGAATACATAGCTGCTTCTGGGTGAACACAGGAGTCTATTCAGCCATTAGCCACAGTGGCTTTTGAAGAAAAAAGGAAAGGTTGGTATGTAGCTTTTTACACTGGTAAGATTAATCAGTTAAGAGACCTAACTGCAATGACAAAGAATGGCTAAAAACCCATCACAGGACACTGCTTCTTGACAAACCTCTCCAGCTTTGCTCCTAGAAACAAGTTGGTATAGCAGAGAGAAGGGCGTCAAGCCAAAAGATGACCTGAGTGTGTCTCATATGTTTGGAAGTCTGAGGCCTGCTTTAATATTGATCTAAAAGAGTATCTGTAAATAGAGTGGTGTCAGGA
Source organism: Psittacus erithacus (assembly GCA_009867235.2). Taxonomy (NCBI): domain Eukaryota; kingdom Metazoa; phylum Chordata; class Aves; order Psittaciformes; family Psittacidae; genus Psittacus; species Psittacus erithacus. The sequence goes on along the minus strand of WYDI02006232.1, from coordinate 40,133 downwards.
CCCACACAGTCAGGCGTGTCTGACTTGGTATGAGAAATCAAAGATGGTATAAGTCCCAAGCCATGTGGGATGGGGAATGTTTTAGGAAGAAAAGACTGAATCTGGGATCACTGACTTCCTGCTGAGAACTCTGCCCAGTGCTCCATGCTGGCAGCCTCTCAGAGGAGCAACAAATCTTGGACTGCGATAAATGGGGCAAAAAGTGTTAAACAGCTCTAAGGGATCGTTCTCTGCGGTCAGGTCTGCTGAAAAAAAAAGAAGTTATTCTAGTTTAATACATTAACATGGCAGTTTAAAAGGACAGCTTAAACACATATACAATTTCAGTTAAGATGAGCTTAAGGTGCTTCTTTTTCAATTAAAAGAGCTCAAGAGCTATAGTAAAAACATATAGATGAGTTTAGGCAGCTTGAGTTCTGCAAAATGACTGGAATTCATTTCTGAAACTTAATTTATTTTCTATTCACATCATTAATGATGCCATAAGGCAAAACAGATTGCCAAAAAATAAAATGCAGTTTAAGTAAGATACTTTATACTAAGTAGATCTATACAACATGTAGCACAAGACTCACAGACCAGTGAAGAGGAAAGCTCACATTTACAAAATAGTTTGTTCTGTAACTCTCTTCCCCTTTATTGAGCCAGCAAATCTCAGTCACTATAGTAAGATGCCTTTGGAGGCGTTGGCAAAATTACATTAGCAATATTCTAAATATTGGGAAGGTAGACGAAGTTAAAAATACACCATTTATCCCAGTGCCAGCTGGCTGAGCCGCTGGACCTTCTTTCCAACAGAAGGAAGAAAATACTACACACATTCAACACAATTTAGTACTCAACTGAAATCTACCATGGTTTTTTGAATTCGAGAAGAAAATGCAGTATGAAGTAGAAATAATTTTCTGTAAATATGGGCCACCAAATACTTGAACATTCCTTGGGTCACCCTTGAAGCTTTGCTAACTACTTTAAACAGCTATATGTACAGTCAGAGATTACCCTCATTTAACTTAATGGGTACTGAGAAAAAAAAACACAAAACCCTTTGGAAACATTTTTCTTTGCTAGAAATCAGAACAGCCACATACAGCCCAGTATCATCATCCCCAGCATGAAGCTCTTGCCGGCAAGCTAAAAAAAGTCTTGCAGAGGCAAAAGGATACATATCCACAAAGTACAGAAGAATCTAGTCGAAATGCTCCCTCAGAGACATTCAAACCATGCTGCTTACAGCCCCACTCTCAGACACTGCTTCTGTGAGGGATTTCAGTGGCACCAGCCCATTTCAAAGCAGGACTAATAGGACTAACCTAGCTGTGACCAACTGGTGAATCCAAAAAGGATGCTATAATATGCTGCTAAACTCTGGTGGTGATGACTACACCACACTGTTTTTTCTGGATGTCCACTGAACTTATAAAAAATTGGAATACCCTTTCATGTCTACTGCATTTATATATGCTATATATATGACATATCACCACAGTATATATCATATATAGAGAGAATAGAATATATTACATATCTATAGAAAATCACATGCACATTTCTTGCAGGCAATTGACAAAGAATTCTTATTCTGCAATATTTCAAATTTAGTAGACTGACTTTTAGCCCTGGACAGACCTAGTGTAAGATCCTTCCATAATGTATTTTCTGGCAAAGGTTTTTAGAGCAGTGGTGCCGAATTTGCCATTGTTAGAACTTTGGTATGACTTGAGAAGTACCATTTGCGCTTCTGTCCAAGTAGGAAGTTAATTCTTGCTGCCTGGCTGCTTCTGTTAACTACTTCTAAGGCTAAATCATTGAACTTACATTCAGGTTAATCTCTTTTTGGAAAAGACAACATACTGGCAAGTACAAGTGTCTTATGAGGACAATTAGAAAACAAACTATGCTGCAGCGGAATGAGAGAATTGAGCTCAAGTGTTTGAAAAGGAAAGATTGTATTGTTCTGACACTACAGGCCTGACTCTCCTCTTATTGCACAAAGTTTAGACTGGCATAACTCTGTTGACTCCTGCTGGCTCACCTGTGATTTAGTCTACTGGCAGCAACAGAGGAATCAGGTTGTGTATTTGCTACACTCGACATTCACCAACATAAAGGCAGTTTTGTACAGGAGACTGGAAACCAAGATCTAGTATTTTGCTGAGACTGGTAACTGAACTGTGTATGGGAATATTCGGATAGTAAGACCCAAGAAGGAATGAAGTCGCATGGCAACCTTCTTCCTCAGTATCCAAATATCAGATTTGTAGCTTTAAATACATCCTGAAATATAACAAAAGTGCAAGAGTAGTTTAAATTTAAATACAGTGTATACCTTGTTAGTTAACAGTTTGCTTAACAAGATGTAAAATACACATATGTATAAAAGCTTATACTATGATCTACAGTGCCATGCTATGCCTAAGTGTCAAAGTTTGGCATTTCACTTGCAACTCATGCTATGTTTCTTTGGTTTTCACCCCTGCTATTAAGTGGAAGAGCACCTGCTTTAGCTTGTAGTCATGGGGCACTTTAGAGGACACTAAAATTTGGTACTGGGGCTCTGTGCTCTTGTTGCAGAAGTCCCACTAATATTACTAGGAAAGCTAAGGACACAGGGGAGAACATACCACATTCAGATTACTGTACAGTTCTGCAGTCTCTTACATGAGGCCAATACTTCCAACAAAATAGCCCATAATAAAGCTCAGAATTGAATATTGTCTTTTGTTTGTTACCAGTAATGCCTATAATACCGGGCTCTCATAGCTGAGCAAGATTCATACTGTTACAGTCACATGTATATCCACATTCAACTTCCTTTTATTAGAAGTATAATACTGCACTTTATATCACAAATGTATAAAAATATGGCAGATAGTGTCATAACAATACTTTTCTTTTAAATGAGTATATTTAAAAAACAGACAGTTATTTTCCATTTATATATATATTTATATATAGAATAAAATACTCCTGATGCAATATATAAATGTTACTGTTAGTTTTTTATAGAAACTACTGTAGCTGTTGCACTGCTTCACAATGTTTCAAACAGCTCAAAATAACTTTACATTATAACATAAAAGATATGATTATAACAGTACGATATTAGGTCATCATAAATATTACAAATCCTATCAAATATGGAAGTTTAAAAAACAAAATTTAAGACATACAATTTAACTTTAAACCCTTAATAGGGATACACTTTTATCACATAAACCCCACTGTTTTAACTAGGGAGCAAAAAATGTAGTAAGGGCATAGGTCTAGACATTAATGTTTTCACCCTTATAAGTGCCAATACATACCCAGTCTCCCAGCTTTCAGACAGAGATGTGCACTAAAGCTGGAATGTAAGTAGAGAAAATGGCAATGCATTTTTCTCCCTAACCGGCACACTCTGCCTGGCATCCAGCGACATTTCTGACGACTGGTAATTCAGAATTCAATTTGTTTTACTGTATAATCCCTGACTCTCACTGTGGTGCTGAACAGCATAGCTCCACATGTACATATTGCACACCTTTATAAAGCTGAAAATGCAGTCTTACCATCACCAGAACCACCACCACTCCCCTACGCTCATCTCCCCCTGACCCGGCCTGTTTTCTGGAGTGCAATTACAAGGCTGTCTCTTTTAAATCGTTCAGATTTGGCATTCGTGATCGGTTTGTTCGGTTATACGTGTGCCCGTTCTGTCCACTCTTGGAAGGCAGCTGATCTGAGTAGGGAGGCCCATCGCTTGCGCCCCTGTTTACTGGGGAGACGTGCCAGGTAGGTTCCAGCTGGCTTGGTATCTGCAGCGTTGGCCTGCTTTTCGGCTGAGGCTCTTGTCGCACATTGCTGCTGCCACTGCTGGAGCTTTGACTCATGGGGTGAATTCGCACTTCAGAAAATGCAGCTTTGGCTGGCTGACTTGGTAAGGGCTGGAAGCGAGGCTCAGCAGGGACAGGATGATTTGAAGTGGAGAGGTGTAAGAGCTTTCGAAGAGATTTTAATGGCTGGCTCTGAAAGACACATGGAAAAGCACTTGACTACCTGCTCTCCTTTACATCATACTTCCTATAGCAAAACTGTCATATCCTAAACTGAACACCTTGAACTTCACAGGACTTCTTCACTTAAATTTGTATTCATTTGGAATATTTCATTCCGACCTATGAATACACACCTGAGAAAATCTCTTCTTATTATGATTCAACCTATTAGCTACCTGAAAAGATGGAACCTTGTCTACATCAGGAAAAAAAATGTTCTCTTCAATTACTTTAACCTTGTTTCCTATGAAAACAGAGACACAGACAGTTGCATTACCTGTCCCTCTGTCACTATTCCTGCTATTAACTTTAGAACCACAGACACATTTTATAAGCCACAGATATCAGAAATACAAAGTTCCTAAACAATTTGTAAACCTCAGTCAGAGGTTAGAAAGTCTTGAGTAATCATCTGCACCAAAATAAAGGCTGGCAGAACTCAGCAGTGGGATATTTTGTTTGCTGGCAGCTGGGTGATAAGCTGCTCTAGTCACTCATAGCTTCTTAAATGGTGAGCAAGTTGAAGGAAAATGGAGGCATGGGGTCACTGAAAAGAGCCTGGGGAAGCCTGAGTATGGATATACAAACTGGTATGAAAATAACCTCATTAAATTCCACAGCTCACAGAAAAAGTAGCTTCTTCAAACACTGCAGCTGCAATAAACCCTCTTCTTCAGTTTTCAGTGTTGCAATGGCAACAGAGCATGGCACTAAGTTCCCTCTCAAACCATTCCCCCCAAGCTGGTTTTTGAACTGGAGAAAATAAAGTTGCTTTAGTGCACTGCTATGCTCCAATAATGCAGCCTGCTTAAATCACAGTTTGTGCCAGCTGAGGCACGGCTGCACCGTAACATGCTCACAATGCTCTGGTGACCCCACACAGTACCACTGTGACAAGTAGCAGTGTGCCCTCAGCATTCACCATAGTTTGCAGAGCTGGCTTGAGGGATTTTCTACAGCGCTGCATAGCTACCATAGACATATCCTGTAATGTTGCCTGGCTGTAATACAGAAACATAACCTATATTTCAAAAGGCTCAAAGACTGACACAGGGACATTTAGTCTCTCTTCTTTTGCTTGTCATTCATATCTAGATTTTCAAAGAATTATGCAAGACTGCAGGCACACAATTTTTTATATTCAATGAAGGGGGAATAGGAAGGTTGGGAATTAATGTCAAATGCAATTTTTCTATTCACCGGAGAAAAAGCTGTCAAGATAGCTCAGTGATATTGAAATACAGGGAATTGATAACGCTACTCACAGGAGGCTGGATTTCTGTCATCTTCTCAGGATGCCACTCTTTCTGCCTGCTGCTCTGGTGATTAGAAGTATGAATGGCTTTCTGTAATGCCAAGAGATCCTGACCATCACTGCTAGGCATCTGCAACAAAATATTAAATACTGGTCTCCTAAAATATTCTTAAGTGTAGCTGTAAATCATTTCCCCCAGTTAATTGCAGAACACAAGTGAAGCCCGTTACTGCAGCAGAATTGCACTGACCTTTCAATAGTTTTCCCCATAGTAAGAGCAAGTGGCTGTGGAAATCATGCAGATTTGCTATACCCTTAGCCCTTAAAGCATTCGCATGCTGTTAGTGTTATTTGCTGTAAGAGAGAGCAATTAAACAAGGCTTCAAAAAATAAAATAAAAAAATAAAAAATGTTGAGCCTCATCTTCATTTAAAAGCATTCCATACTGCAGTTAAGACCATGGCTCAGTTCTATAAATTTGTTCCTGAGTGAAGCAGACCAAAATCTCCCAAAACTGATGTCTGGCTGATTTTGCCATCACAAAACCATGACCTTTTTCCTTTGCATCTTTCCCCTCTTCCACAAATATCCCAGACTGGAGCAAAAATTGAGAAACTCCCTATCAAATCCAACAAAATTTATAGCAGAAAGATAATTTAAAACTTACATGGAGAGTTTGATCTCATATCAAGAATTCTGAGCAAAAAAAGGACAGGGGAAGTGTAAACTTTTTTAATGCAAACTGTCTTATCATGATCAGGAAAACCAAAAATACAGCAGAGGCATGAGCTAAAATTTAGTTTTCAGATAATCTGTCGTTAATATTTGATGTATTTAATTTATACATGAAGGAGCTGTTTGCATTAAAAGCTGTATTTCCAATATAGCTGTAAACCAAGCCAGGTTATTTTTTTTACTGATTGAAACAGAATAAGGCAGTTTAATTTAAAACATACATGATTTCAGAACTACTTTCTTCCTTTAGTCTTGGTCCCAGGGTTCATTGTCTCTGGAACTCTGTATTTTCAGTGTATCAAATATGAAAAAAATTAAGAAATTAGGTGCAATCTATTTCAACAGAACTGCCAATTTTTCTTGAATTTATTGAACTGGCCCAAGATACTTAACTGGCATGAAGAGAAAGTGATCCCATGAAAATAAAACACATGCTGCTGTAGTCAGTAAAACAAGTTTTACTGGAGCATTTTACAGTGCTACTGTACTTAAAAATTAATACCATGGGTAGAGTGACTACAGGAAGCTTTTTCAAAGAAGAACTATGTTTTAAATTATTCTTTGAATTAAAAAGAGGAAAGAGGGATTTCTTGATGCTCGGATTCTCCCCGTTGGTTGAGTCTGTCTGCAATATAAGATACAAAACCTAAATGCATAGTATTTCAATTCAAGAGATCTGTCCTCACTATATTAATTCTTTTTCTGGTAAATTCTGACAATATATGGTATCTATCCTATAATTTGCTTTGGGAACATACAATAGCGATTGAATGAAAAAAGCATATGGAACAAATTCAAGGAACTCAATGCATATACAGCATGTAAAAAGAGATCAGTACACCTATTCTTACACCTCTGTTTCCTAGGAATGCAGAGCACATTTCAAAGCCTTTTGGAAACAACTGATAGGTCTTGTTGACTTTACCAAGCTTTGGATCAAATTCTCTAATTCTGGCCATCCTTTTTTACTTATGATAATGACCTAAAGCAGTATGACATTTCTTAATTTTTTATAAATAAAATAACTGTAAATAAATATAAATAAAACAATTACAAGCTCAATAACAATAGTAGCACTAACAATAATAGCAATATAATGATTATATGACTAAAGGGAATGGTGGGTGCACTACCAAAAGCAATGGTCTTTGAACAGCTTTCCCAGCTTTTAGGTTCCATCCAAGTTAAGGAAAGTGTCACTAATTAGCATAGATCGCTTAGGAACTTTATAGTCAGAAGAATTTCCTGTTTCAAGGTTGGTAGAATAAAAAGGAATCAAAGCATCTCTAGGAGAAATGCTCACCTACAACCTATTTTTTTCAAAGCAGATAATTTCTTCAGTCCTATATCTTGCACTATGTGCCCAAATCTGCAAAACGCAGACTCCTCTGAAGATAGTGCCCATTGACACTGAGCACAACCCTCATGGATATCAAATTGTTTGGTGGCAGATGACAGAAAAAACTGTGACTAGCAATCCTCAAAATCTTTTGCTATATTACTAAAAGACTCCAAATAAAATGAAGGGAAGAATGGAAAAGAACAGCTCAGCAAAAACAATATTGCAAAGAATTCCCGAAGGAAGAAGTAGCAATTATAATCCCATGAAGAACTGCACCTGGAGAACTATAGGGAGAATGATTAATGAGAACTACTGCAGGAGTAAGTGTCAGGATTTGGGATTAGTTCTGGGCTATTAGAGGTTTTGAGAATTACATTATTAAGAAGATGCCTTCAATCCAATTTCATATATCTTTTACAGCTCTTACAATCACCAGCAAAATGAGACTTGCCAAAGGATATCAGAAATAAATTCTACCTCACTATGATGTGCTTCTCAGTACTTTGACAGTTCTCAGGTCTAGTTTATTATTTGCTGTGGAAAGCTGTGTCAAATTTCATACTTCTAGGAGTCTAAGAATTACAGACTTCAGAAAAAAACTTCAATAGTTACAAGCTATCTGTTGGATTTTTAATATGAATTCATAGAAAACATTATTCACGTAGATGAAAAGCCAATATTACAGTGCTGTTACTACTGAAGTCAAACTTGGTGCTGAACTTAAGGTAATAATTTTTGTTTGTGATGGAAGATCCTAACAAACAGCCCAATTTTTGTAAGGTAGAGGTCCTCAACTAACACATGAAGAAGAACAAAGAAGCGTGTCTGAACCAGAAACTTGTACACACATCACTGGGTACAGTGTATCCCTAGACACTGTCTCATTAAACAGCTGCAAGCAGAAATGAAAAGAAGTTTTTCAGTCTCTGGCTGGGTCCAAAAATCAAGCTGATGGCAGCAAGTTTCTAGCTAAGGGTGGAAGAATTTTATTACTATCTTATTTCACTAATTTATTCATCTTCCTGTGAGATACTAGCCTTAACTGGCCAACATAATTTTAACTTAGGCAAAACCTCTTTCCCTCCTTCTCCCTCTCTTCTTAAGAGCGAGAAAAAACAGGAATAAAGACTATGTATAAATCTGTCCTGCCTTGTAACCAGTGAGAGTTTTAGTTCTGTGTGATAATTTTAGTTTTAGTGACAGTTTTTAGTGATTCCCTTTAGCTTTAGATAAAGCTACTTGTGATTAAGATGTTTTGGAAAGTGCCGGATTTTAAGACACAGCACTATCCAATCTGTGTTTCCTTCGCACAGTTTAATCTGGAAATAGTTTGACACACCATGTATCAGCTGGGCTGTTGTGTTCCCTGCCACCCCGACTGAATCGCTGGGATCAGAGCAGACTAGAACAGTGAAAATTTAACACTTTTTTTTTTTGAAGGCATCACTGGCACCAGCGGCCTTGGTGTGCTTTCCTTTCATGGACACTTTGACATCAAATAATGCCAGAGTTATCATCTAGGTGTTTTGTTTAATTGGGTAATGCAGATGATCATATTTGAACTGCACACAGGTATCAAGATGAACAAGTTCAGAAGGCAAGACAGATGCCACTCCTCTAAAACTTGCGCATAAGGAAGGCAAGGTGCATTTTTGAGTGGTAGTTAATATGCACATGTTCCATACAAGAGCCTGATAATCACTCCTCTCTCCCGATTTTCAATAGATCAGCCCTCCACCAACACCCACCAGAGTCATGCCACCTCACTCTGTGACAGTAGGTATTTTGATTTAGTTACTCCCCTTTGTTAGGAATGAGTGTGATTTACTCCATTCTGAGTACCTTCAAAACTGTAACTGCAGTTACACTTATGGAAACATTGCAGCTTCATGTAAATGAAATTTTAAATAATTTACTGTCTCCAGAACTGTAATTTGAGGATGAGATGAGATAATGTTTAGGTTACTTCAATTCTTAGAGAGATATAATTATTGTGAAATGTTAATATACCACTGCTCTGCTCTCCGATAAAAGAAAGATCTTTCTCCCTCCCCCAAAACTAAATGAAAATGTAGAAACATATAAAAGACACCAAAGGCTTACGCCAAATAGCAAAAGCCACAATCCATTCCCCCCCAAAATCATAAAATATTAAGAATGGTTAAGATGTATCTTCCTTATTCCAGCCATGGGGTACAGCAGGAAGATGGAGGCTGTTATCAAGACACTGCCATGAAAAAGACTGGACAGAATTCTCATTTATAACTGTTTGATCTCCTCCCAATGGCTATCTGAAATTATTCAGGCTCTAGGGACACATGATAATGCATTTGTTATTCTTGGAATGGCATCACCATATCCTGCAAAAGAATTTACCACAACATCAGCTTTAAACTTGCATCAAAAATGGCTCTCGAAGAGTCTGAATGTAAACAAAGATGCACTGGACTAGTAGGTGAAGAAATATTTGAAAAAGGCATATAAATAAACCCTTAACAGGAAAAAAAATTGATTTTCATACAGTGAAGAGAGAAAATAAAAGAACAAATAGATACACATGGGCATGGTCATAAATAATACAAAGGTACGGTACCAATCTAGCATATTAAAATGGTATAATTAAAAATTGAAAAACATATTTTCTGTTAGCAATACTGTATACTTACAGTTTGAGATTTCTTCTTTTTCTTTTTTATTGCCCTGAAAAACCCTTGCTTTTCTTTCTCCTTGAGCTCTGAGTGACTGCTAAGGTTTTCAGGACTTTTCCTAAACATGGAAAAGGTATCGTAAGAGACATTTTATTTTGATATTATGTAAATTCTATATGTAAATAATGAGATCTGAAGCCAAAGAATGCAAATTATTGATTAAACAAAAAGATTCTTAATGTTTTAGCATTCATTGGTTCAAGGGTTACTATACAAATACTGGATAGTCTTATTAAATGGGATAGGAGGAACACAGTGTTAGGCAAAATGATTAGCTTAAACCAGTGAATAGGAAACCAGTGAAAGGAAAGCATGCGTGCCTTTTTTTTAATATATATACACATAAACCCCAGAATTTAATATACAAACAAAAATATCACACAGGAGGTCTTTCTGAAAACTGAAAATTGTATCTGAGAGAACGTACAAATAGTGATGAGGTATAAAAGCACAGGTCCAGTTTATCTATTGCTTGCTGGAGGGCCAGGAGCTGCAAAGTTCACAAGAGAACCAATTTCAATTGAACTTCGGACCTTTGCTGACATGGCTCCAAATTTATCATTGGGGAAGCTGGGGATCTGCTGTTGTCCACTTCAACTTAAAAACTTAAGTTAGTTTGTTATGTGTGGGTGAGACAGTGCTGGCAAAAGAAAATGATCCAAAAGTGGAACAGGTGACTTGCCTGAAGACCAAATTTCCACCTTTTAGCTTATCTACAGAGCTGAATTAACTGCAGTTGATAAATAATATGTTACTTTAAGTATACACAGTAAACATACTGGTATGGGTTAAAAAGATGATTTTTGAAGAACACTTGTGAGACCTAACAAGTCTCACAAGTATTGAAAGCAGTTGTAGTGTAAAATAGTTTGAAAATTGGAAATGGTGCAGGAAAGCATCACAGAAATAATTTCAGAGGTAGAAAGAATGGTCTACTCTACAAGAGTCAGAGATTTCTATCTCTCTAGTATGTTAAAAAACACAGCCAAACCAGCCCCAATATTTCATTTCCTTGATTGTGGCTCAGAAGTGCTTATCCATGAAGAAATTACAGAATACTAGAAGGATATTTAAAGTAAATGGCAAAGACAAAGACATAACAAGAACAAGCAGGTAGATGATGAAGCCAGAGAAGTTGCATTAGAAACAAGGCACTGATTTTAACAAATAAGAATCATTAACCAGTGGAACAAACTCTTTAGCGAAGAAGTGGATTTCCATCTTTGACATTTCAGATCAGGACCTCATACTCTTCTGACACACACATTACTCAGGTATGCTATCAGGCCTGGACCCTAGAGAACAGGTGACATTAAATGGGCACTAACACACAGAAAATCATACTCGGTGATTTCATAACAGAAAATCTAAAGGAAAGCCACAGTTCTAAGGGCTCAGGATGACAAACAGGAGCAGCTTTTCTTGGAGTAACTGTAATGTAGCAACACTTAGCTGTCTTCTATAGTTATAGCTTCTAATTCTAGCTTTCAATGCTATGCTATCAGCTGGTGATTCAGCTGCTACTACATGCCAAGCTGACATTTTTTTCCAAGCAAATGTGAAAATAATTGGGGTAGGAATCACTGGAGTCCTCATCGATAAGAATATCTTCACTCTGATAGGTGGTTTAATCAGTTCCTCAGTTTTTACACAAAACCACCTTGAGCTTGAAATGCTACCTGGTTCTAAATATAAATGCATGCTATGTTTAAACACTGTAATAAACTGCAGTTGTTGAGTAAAAGAATGGGCTAAGAGGAAAGATTCATAGGCAGAGAGAATGGTGGAAATTTCCCTAACTTAAATGTTTTTAAATTTACATCAAGATCCAGGAAACACATTCAGGTGCCCAACAACATTGATTTAACATGGAAGTTACAACGCTACAGGAAAAATCACTAGTTTAATATAATTATTAGATTTATAACACATACTTCAAATATACTGGATTGCTAAGGATTCCTGTTTCTGTTACGTTCCTGCACTTGGTACTACTGTGTAGGTAGCAGTACAGCAGTCCTGTATTACTTGAAGCACCAAGTAAAGACTATTGACAGCTTTACAGACTCCGTGAACTCACAAGACTGACTTAACGCAGACAAAACACCAAGTTATTTACTAAATGTTTTTTACTTAATTTGTTACAAAAGCTAGAGGAAGGCATACACTCCAAGTATTCTGCTTGTCTTCTGAAAGTCATGTGAATGGGGCTGAGAATCTTCTGAGCCTTTCCCCAAAGCTACTGTGCATCTACATCTGCAAACATGCCCTAAACCACAGCTCCAGTGCAAATTACCAACCCAGTGACTATGTTTTCCACTGAAGAATCAGTGTCAGATCATGAGGAAGTCCTCATTGCTTACTGTAAATTGTTCTTTAAAATTTTTGTGTCTTGCTATGGATTTTCTGTTCCAAAGTCTATTCCAAAATGGAGACGCTATATTTTTAAAGGTGAAGTAATCTTCAGAATAAAGCTTGAGGACAATTTTTGCTATACTTTTAGACAGAGGTTCACTCAAGTGTGATTCTTTTCTTTGGCCTGGTGAACCTGGGTGAGAAAACTGCTTCCTACAGCAGATGAGCAGAGAGGAGAGAAGTAAAATTCTGGATCATCATTTCATCTAATGACTACTGTGACCAGACAGAGGAAAATAAGGGGCTGAGAACTCTGCTCAGTTTCAGTTGGTGCTTACCCAAAAGCCAGTGTTTTTACACCAACTGGTTTATGTCATTACCTCCTATGACTCATATTGCAGTACAGTTGTCTGAAAAAGTACTGACCTTGAAAAGCAACTGCTTCAAAACATATGCTCATTATGTGAAGAGAGTGAACATATATAGCATTATAGCAGGAAGCTTCAACACCAGGATTTTGTACTGAGTAAAAATAGTGCAGAACATTTTGATTGACAAGATGGAACACAGATATTTTAAGCATCCCAAAAGATGATTTTCAGACAGTGGACAGTACAGGAAAAAATTAGGATTATCAGCAAAAAATCTGTATGATCGAATCACTAAATACTAAACCCTGACAATATAACTGCAAGTATCTTGGTATTTTGCATAAAGCTTCAGCTCTTGAAAGCAAATTGTCACACCAGAATCTGTTACATGCTGTCCTTTTTATTAGCAAGTAAGACTAGTTGTTGAAAAGAGTTCCCACTCTGACAGCTCACCCTCAAGCAGAAACCAAAGGCAAAACATTCTGTCCTTTGTTATTTTGTCTTTGTGCACCTTTTGCACGTTTAAGATGTATAACGTAAATCACATTGGTTTTTCTGGTCTGAGACACTTAGAGAAGGCATAGGTATAAACACAAATTCTGTGATTATCACTAGCATTTGTTGCCCCTGGCAGCGAAGGTATCCAACTTCATGCAGGTACAATGAGTAGTAGCAGTAAACATGCATGGAGCAAGCAAGCTGATGTGCTTTAACATTAATTAAGTAAAATAAATAGGAAGCATGTTGTATTCATGCTGCCTATAGACAGATTTGTATTGCAGAGAGGAGTTCTTGGGAGGCAACTCCTCATGCTTATTTCAGTTATTCTTCAGCAACCCTAATCGCAGCAGGCAGCCTGGCTTGGAAATCCTCTTTAACTGCCAGTATACTACTCCCTTTACTGGACTGCTCACAATGACATATGTAACATTTTGGTCTAATGGAGGAGTTACTGAAACTCAGTCTGAAGTCTTCTTTGGAAAATAAATGAACAACTGCTAATTCTCCAAGCTAGCTTTTGGTTTTGCTTAAAGTAAAACCATTAGCAGTTATAGTTACCATAAATGAAGGCAAGAAAGCGTGAGAAGCTAATGAAGCACCTCAAGCAGATAATTTACTTAAGGTAAGAATATCAATCCCACAAGCTAAAGCCATAGCAGAAATTCTTGGTCTCAAAGCGTGGCATTGAAAGCTTAAAAATCAGAGATCAAATCTGAACTTTGCTTGGAGCTGATTTCCACCCCCCCACTCCCCCCCCCAATGTTGAAAAGGAAGATTTATTAACTGGAATAAACCGTGACCTACTATCTTATATACAGAATACCACCCAGAAGCCACTAAAGCCAGTAGATCACCTGAGGTTAAAAAAAGTATACCTATAAATGTATTTATACATAAACGTTTTACCTGCCTCCTCTCTCCCTGCCCCCCCCCCCACCTGCCCCAGAATTGTTCGACATAAGTAACCATAAAAATTTTGAAGTGGTTGGTTTTGAAAACTTATAAAGCATATACTTCACTAGGCTTAGTTTTTGGACAGAATATTGATGACTACAAATTTTGGAAAACTTCCTTGCAAACAACATAGGAGTGCATCACCTAATTTTTAGTATAAAACAAAGACCGATGATAGGCAAAGGGTCATGCTACAGGCACTGGTTATGAGAAGAGGCAGGTAGGGAGGCTCAGGAGTTGCCAAATAGATGAATAAAGCAAGTATACTGGATGACAATGCATATGCAAGTGTCTTGTGCAGGATATGTCAGAGGAAGGTGAACATCTCCGTACTATGCTGAGCAGATTCCTAAAGGCTTAACCAGTGTAACACACAGGTGATTTTTAGGCTTTTAAGTTACAAATTTGCAATTTCCTGATTTTTTTACAAATTCAAGAATCCTATAAAAGAACTATTCAGTATTTACAATGCAGCAACAGTTGTACTGCAGACACAGCTGAAGAAGCTTTAAACTAGCTTGCTCAGATATTGGTTTCAGGAACATTAAGTGTGACAATATTGTTACACTGATACTGAAACAGAATGTTTCTTGAATGACAAAGTTTGTGTGTGTTTGTAAGCATTACATTCATACAGAAGATAATAATAAATATATATATATTTCCCCTTTTTATTATTTTGGAGGAAGGTATGGCAAATGCTAGAGAAGGTATGACAAGCTGTTTGTCACAGAATACAATAAGTATTATGTGGACATAATAAGTTTATATGGACATAAAAAGTCCAAACAAAAAAGCTTCCCAGAAGCCACCAAATATCTTGTAAGCAACCAGTGCAAACACTTCTAGTACGTGAGATGAGGTACTGCATGTTTATATCAAAGAGATATTTAGAACTACAACAATGGTAAAGATAATTCAGGCCAGCATTTTGCCACACTGGCAGAACAAGGATAAGCATCTTACCTATACCTACTGATTTTGCCTAGGTCAAGAAAAAGCTGATATAAGTGAAAGAGAATAAAATATCTACTCTTGCATCAAAAAGGAAAAATTGAGCAAATTCAATATCATTTACAGAAAACTGAACTCTGGCAAAAAAAAATTCTAGAAGGATGATCAGTTTGTCTTTTTTCAAATCAACTTGTTTAAAGTTCAGAAATGATCTACTAATTTAAGAGTAAAACCTGATGACAAAAGTTGAGTTTATAACATCTTTATTTTAAAGAGGCAGGACAGCAGGGACAGAGCAAAGAAATGCGCACAAAGACAAGGGAACATCTGTGACAATTCAGTCTAGCAAACATTCACGAAATCTTTGACAGAAGAAAGGCAACACAGAGCAATAGTATGAGAGAAGCAATATTTTACAGTAGTGGCAGGTCCAGGTGGAATACATGTCACTCATAATTCCAGATGAATTGTCATGTACCAGTTATGTATGTCAATCAAACATCAAATATTTACTTCATCATAAAATTGATGTAAGCAGAATCACATTCCATTAGAGCTTTCAGCATTTTCATAAGCATTTACACAACTTCTATACAGAAAATTAAGTAGAGGAACATAGACTCTACATCACTCAGGAATCTGATTAAGCTGCATTTATGGCACAGAACAATTTTGCAACAACATTAGACCATTGCCAGGACAACTTGCACAGAGTTAACATGTAGAGCTGGGCAGGAAACATTTCAGGAAAATAGGGAGTAGGAAAAGCAAAGAGAAAGCTAAAAGTATGCCAAAATAGCAGTAACTTGGTGTTGCAGGCACTGCTATTCCTCCCATTTAATGAGAAGAAATGCTTATTCTTCTGTGGGTTCTTCTCTCAAAGGAGCTGTTCCACTTTGTGAAAATATTTGAGTACATTAAGTGGATCAAGGACTGAAATCTAACTCTCTAAAAGTTAATGAAGGGCTTTATTCACTAGGCCATATTCAGCATCTCTGTGGTCCTTTCACTATTTCAACAACATGAAACAGCTTCAAGAGAATATACTGAGGGAAACAGAGAATGTGCTCCAGAATAACCTCCAACTTCTGCTTCAGAGTGTTCACTTGTTAGATCTAAGATCTTGGCTCAAGCTTCTGGTTTACTTAATGAAGAACAAAGGCCCTGCACTCGAGTTCCTCACATTCCAAAAAAATAATGCTGACCTCAGAATATTTGTTATTTTGAGTGTATCCCTGGTTTTGACAGGCAATTCCATCTTGGAGCTGAAGAATCTTCCCAATGAAAGGTTAGTGGATATCGGCCTGTTCCTTTGAAAAGTTTTGGTTTCAGTAATTTGGCATTGTAAGCAAACAAAAATACTTAGTTAAAAAATTCCCAACCAGCTCTATAACACATGCTGTTATTTCAGTTCAGAGTTAAAATAACATTACATGTTTCTTTCCAGTGACCACATAATAAAGATAATATATTGCTGAATGATATATAAAGCAAAACAAGATTCCAGCTGGCTTATTTTATATGCAAGATAGAAAGATTCAATAAGAAGGACAACAAAATACATAAAAGGGTTCAACAGTGGGAATAAATACCTTCTTCAGCCACATAAGTCACAACATAAGTACCACCTTTTTACATAAATGATCGGATTCCTCAGCTAACTTCCACAAAATGGATGTAGGTAGAGCTACTGAAGGATAGGAAGCAGACTCTAGTGAATCAGAGCAGGTGACAAGGGTTCTGGAGTAAACATCTTCCATTACATGGTATATAACCTGAACACAAGCTGAAACACCAGTTGTTTCCCTTCCCCACCCTGCACCCACTTTTTAAGCAGGTAATTCACAGGTTGTTCATGTGAAAACACATTAAGTCAACAAACCAGAGGAACAGTTCTTTAGATAGCATGATCTTATCAAACTTTCAGAGATCAGCGTTTCAGATAGTGGTACAAAGCATAGTTGAACCACACAAATGCATACAGTCCATTCCTCTCGCCAATTCTTTGAAGCTCCATTTGCTTATTTTCATTCAGTGTGCTTTGTTGTGATTGAACAAAGTAGGAGATTAAGAATATTTTAGAGCTGAACAGCTCTCAGAGCAACAGAATTAAGAGATTTCCCTTCAATTCCTGGAAAGATATGCATATGCTGTCATACTATTATCATAATTATGGTTAAGTGTTCTATGTTATATAATGGAGCCATGTGATGCTTTTAACCTTTTAAATTCAATATATGCCAGTAAGATGCAACTTAGTCCATTTTTCCATAGAATGTACATATTTCCTTCTGTGGTGTGTAAGCAAAAAGAGCAGCAGTCCCCATTGTAGGGTGAACATTACGTTCTTTATTAATACAGTCCTATTTTAGATATGAAAACATGCATTTTGATAATTTTTCCATTTATCTGACAATTCATGCTTCTGGAATCCACAGATGAAGCTACAGCATTACTATCCATACTATATGCAAACAAGCACCTTATATTATCATAAATCAAAGGCTAATAGTGAAAAAAAATCAGAAAAGACTGGACAAAAGTATATAATCTTTAATGCATCGGGTGTGATGGTGTAATGAAGTATTTCTTGTTGCTCAAAGAGGGACAGAAAACATGCAATGCTATGTCAGTATAGTCAGAGGAAGCAACTAAACACGTATAGGTAATTGCGAACTTTGAGAAAAATGTGGGTTTTTCCCTCCTGTTAAAAATCCTTTTTTTCCCTGCCATTCTCTACACATCTGTGTAAGTAACAACTCACCAGGTATCAAAGGTGGTTTGTCTCTTTGAGTGGTTTCCCACCGTGCTGCTGTCTGCTGGTAACACAGAGGTTCTGTTTGACACATTATTCTCTATGTATGTGCTCTCTGGACGTGGAGATGGAACTGAACAGAAAAATAACAAACAATATACCTTGAGCTTTGCCAAAAATACCATCTTGCAGTTGTCTGCTTCTTTTCTACCTCTTTTACAGAAACAAGAGAGTGAAGAAACAGTTGTACTTTATGTATGACTGAAAAAAAAGCACAGTTTTTACAATTTGGAAAGCCGTTGTTTTATGATACTTGTAACATAGTATTCGGTGTAAAATGAGACCATCATCAGAACTTGGGGAAGTTGTTATTAGATTTGAGAACATTTCTATCTGTAGGGAGCCAGAAGCACAATCGATATTTAAAAACAGGAACTAGAATAAAACACTGGAATGCTGTTATTAAAGACACAAAATACTACAGTTTATACTTTGTCTTCACTTAGACCCTAAAAATAAAGCAGCACCCATCCTGAAAAAAATTACTTTGGATTTTAACATAACTAGGATTAAGAGATTACTCACTAAAAATGGAAGAATTAAAATCAGATATTATATATTTTTCAAACGGACATACTGTGGTTTTGAAAACAGCTTACACATACCCAGAATATAAATTCATTAGAATTATGAATATCACCAGAAATACCTGCATTAGATTAAAAACTGATCAGACACTAGTTGCAACATTACTGCAGCATCACACTATACTAGCTATCAAAATTGAATCTGTAAGATTTTGTTCAAGTTTCATAATGACTTTTTCTTTCAATAGCTTTTGCATATACTATTATCAATGTATTATTTAAATATAGTATCATTTTTCAAAACCAATAATTAAGTCTTTAAATTAAAATATATTTGTTTCATAGATAAAGATGAAGAAACCTCTACCTTATAATAAGGAACTGAATAAACCTCAGACCTACAGTTTCCTCAACACATGACTTATGGAAAGTCATTGTTCCTTGGAACTTCTGTTTTGCTACATATAAAAAAGAAGGACAATCCATGTCCAATTTTAGAAGTGTTTTAAAAATTAAGAAAAGCAATTAGGACTGAGGATTTTTAAGGATTCTCTGCTGCATGCGCTATAAAACCTTATACTCAAAAGCACTGCCTAAAACAGTACAATCTTTAATATTGTACCCAGGTTTTAAGATTGCAGAGGGACACTTGCGAAGACTGGCAGCTTTTAACATATCTAAATCAGGTCAACAGCCAACTGATCAACCTGAAGAAGATCAGTGGGAGATTTGTGTCTCTACTTAAGGTTATCAGGTGACTCATAATCGAATTGTAGCTGATTGGGACTTCTGAAGGTTCAGGGGAGTCCCACAAGCCTCATAACACTTGCAGGGCAGTAATTAGCTTCTTACCAGCCTTGTCTTTTTCAAGAGGATTACCCAGGTTTAGCCATGAGGCAACTACTCAGGAATCACCATCTTTTGTGTACCATAATAGAAATCACAGTTTCTCACTGTGAGAGTAGTGAGGCACTGGCACAGGTTGCCCAGAATAGCTGTGGCTGCCCCATCCCTGGCACTGTTCAAGGCCAGGCTGGATGGGGCTCTGAGCAACCTGGTCTGAGCAGCCTGGAAGGTGTGACTGCCCATGGCAAGGTGTTGGAACTAGATGAGCTTTAAGGTCCCTTCCAACCCAAACCAGTCAATGATTCTATGATTAATATCTATTTGTGTGTATTTATATACACCCATATACATACACAAAAATATATATGCACATGCATGGTCCTGTTTTATTATTTATCCTTAACTGGGATTATGTAAGTGTGTTTTTCCTTGTAAGAAACCCTGATCTTTAGTAAGTCGAACAAAATAAATAAGCCTAGGTTTTGAGCAGTTAAAACCTAGCATTATAGTTCCATGCACCACAGTATCTGAAATAGATCAGTAAGTATGTCAATGTGTTACAAGTAAAAATGTGTCAGATATAGTGTTAATAAGAATGTAAAATATGAATGAAAAACATGAATGAACTGCTTCCTCTGGTAGTATTAATTTATTTTCTTAAACTTCCCCTGATAAATTACCTTTTGCTTTACAAGGTACTGCACTGGATATACTTCTCAAGCAAAGTAAGTTATCATTTGCAAAGAAATAATATGATACCAGTACAGCTACTGCATAAAACCTAGCAGGTCAACTCAGTCTCTGAAAGTGAGGTAATAATTCTTTTTCCAATGAATTTTTTTAGTTGTTCATGATACTTCACTGTATTCATTTCTACTACTTAAATTACATTCCATGTTAAAATTCCTGATTAATTTTGAAAGATCCACCATAAAATTACCTCTGTAAAAGCTGCCAACTCTTCTCGGAACAGGGTCATTATACAGAATTCTATTCTCCTTAGTAGATGCTCCATCTTCTGAGTGTGGATCATGATATGCCCCACCCTAAACAAAAGAAGAATCAACTCTTTAAAATGAAAGATTACAAACTGATTTGCAGTTTTTAACCAACATACATAAGCAAGAAACCCCAAACTTAACCACATATGATTTTCCTTTCATGGTATTAACAACTGTCAATATCAACTCAGAGACTTTGTAATGAACAATTATTTGGTTTTGCTGCTTGCCTGCTTTTTCCAAAATGACATTAACAAAATTCTCACTCCTACTTGTTATTTTAAAGTCCTAAGAGTGATTCAGACCCTCAGATTTTTGCCATGAATGAAACACAGCTGTACCATCTTGGGAGGAATCTTTTACTTGATAAATTAATTTCTGATAGAATCTGGTCACTCTGCTACTGGCAATCTTTAAGATGCAAATAGAAAATGCATATAATTTCTGACAACTGCAACACTAAAGCACTTTCTCTTATCAGCTGTTGTACAGCAATACCTAGACGTACCAACAACAGTCACAAATCTATCTTATGCAAAATAAGAGGTGTTCCTGAACTAAGAAATAATTAAGTCAGACAGGATAGCAAAAAGAGTATCATGACCTCTAACTTACTCTACTGAATGCAGTACTTCCTGGAAGTACTTGAAGCAAAAGCTTAAGTAAGCCCTTAGAAACATCCATATGTACATAATTTCCCAGGAAATATGATTTAACCCAACTCTTAAATGCTGCAGTATGGACCAACCAGATAAAATTCAATGCTCTTTACAAGAACCCACAGGAAACTGTATTGAAACCCCTGTAAGAATTTAAATCTACAATATCCAAGAAAAAGGCTAAAAAACCAAATCCACAAAAAAAGCCCAACCAGAATTAAAAATTGTTATTTCGATTCACTTTCCAAGTGACTCACAAAATCTATTTTGCCTTTTGTTAATGAAGATCTGGTCTCACTGTCACAGATAACACAACCCTTGAAACTCTACCAAGACGAGAAGCGCAGCTACAGCACTGATTTAAATCACAGTTTGATACTTCTAAAATTTACAAGAGGTTGAGGCATTTGATTAGATTACTATTTGTGTAAGACATCCCTTCTTTGTCAGCAGTTGTTACAATTATAAAGCAGTAATAGCAACTTGTGCTTGATTTTCTTCTGCTCGCCCCCTTTTGTGTACATTTAAATTAAAACTAAAAAGAACCCTTTAAACAAGTGTTGTACTGACACTTGAAAAGCCCTAAAACTAATACTGAATGCAAGTCTGTTTGTTTTTTTAAGTAAAACCTAGCAAACAATGTTTTTCTTTAAAAAGACTTGGCAGCGCTAAAGAGAAACCAGTGAGAAACTTGAAACATGGATGAGAGGAAACTTCACAGAAGATAAGCAAAGAGAGAGAGAGAGAACCAGTAGACCTGACTAGAAACAAAAAATATAATAGGGAACCAATACAGACTCTTTGAGAACACTGATGTTATTCCTGATTTTTTAGTTGAGTAATCCTGAGGGAACTGAAGTCCCCTGATCCCTAATGCAGAATGCAGAAGGAAAAAAAGGGGGGGAGGGTAGGAAAGAGCCAAAGAATGCCTTCTTTGTGAAAATGCCTTTACAAGTCGTAAGAAGATTGACAGTTTAATCCCGATTTGTTATTGAAAGTAGTATAAACACACAAAAACAGCTTTGTGAATTTATAGACTTGCCATCCTTTTCAGAAGAGTATTTCTCCTTTCAGACTTCTGATGGTTGAAATACAGAATTAAGGCTTAATTTTAAACATGCTGACCATAAAGATAAAGGCAAGCTCTTTACAAATGATCAGGCCCTCCAAAGCAAATGAAATGAACAAAAACTTAAGCAATTAGATACACATCAATTTCTCTAATGAAAATAAAAATTTGTCAATCAATTATCAAAAAACAAATAATGGTCTGATAAAAACAATCTGCCTTTACATAATATGAAATTAAATCTAAATTACTTATCAAATTAATATCTGCCCCATAATGCAGAAAAAGATCCTAATGCACTGAAGTATACAAGGTAGCATGAGCTTTTATAATCAAAACCTTAAACAAATCAAACATCAAAATGTTGGTACTATTGCCTTTTTACAATAACATCCTAAAGAATAAGTAACATTTAACCTAACTGAAATGAGAAATGACTACACACAAAATAAAAAGTTTCGAAATGGAGCTGCTGTAATCCTTTCTAAGTAGCTCCTTCTTTTCTTTTTTTTTTTTTTTGGTTGGTTGGTTGGTTTTTTTTCTGTATTTCTCCTATTTTAATGAGATCTTTTCTTGTGTGTAAATACACACAGATGTGGTAAGTATGAAAAAACATATTGCACCTTTTGGAATGAAGAGGCAACTGCTACCTGAAAACTTTTTAATGGTATTTATAGACCACTATCAAGTCAGCTACACATAAACTAAGTAGGCAGAGTTTTTTAGTCTCTCATAATAAAGCATGATTTTAGACCTTAAATAATACTTGCAGCCCTTTGACTTCCTTTCAATTTGTCAACAAATCTGTACTAGGTGTTCTCTCCTTAGAAGTCACAGATGTATGTATAGAGAAATAAACATTTTTGTACTTCCCTCTGCACCATTTTGCTCCAATTTCGATCAACGGTAGAGCAATTTAAAGATCTGGGGACAAATGCAGTCATCTTTACACATCTGGTGTGTAAAGCATCAGATAATTCAGAAGTGGTGTGTAAGGAATGTAAGTCAACAGCAGAACTAGCCCCTCCTCTACTCATTAAATAATGCTCACAGTAAAACACAACAAGATATCTAGTGACAGTAATCCCTGTAAGGGATCAATTTACCAGTGGCTTCTCCAACATAAGACCTCTAGGCTAACCCAGTTATTTACCATACTAAGCAAAACAGATACTGCAAGTTCTGATATTCCTCTAGTAAATTATGGCATTTCAGCAATAGCTTCCTCCTATAAGTGAGTGAAAATATCACTTCAAAAACTAACATTAGCATTCATAACAGAAATACATGCAAACAGAAATACATATAAGAAAAGCTAAATAAAAACACAAATAAGGTTAATTAAGCAAAACAGTATGATAAAAATGTCATCAGACAATCTAGGTAAAGACTAGGAACTACTAATGAAATTTTAACTTCAGAAATAAAATTTTCTATTCTCACATTTCAGTACTTCAAGAGAATGGTATTCATAGACCATTTTTTTAAAACAGCCTCTCATTTTGCCCTTGAAATACTTAGCCCTTCTGAAAAAAACCAATATCCCTTGCCTTACGACACGACAAATAAACAAATAATTGCAAACAGAAGACAGAAAGCAGGACACTGTCCCACATGAACTAAAGAGAGGAAGGTAAGCCTTCCATAATAGGCAACATTTTGAACTAACCCTATTAGTATCATCCGTACAGTCTTCTCGTGATGAGCCAACAGATCTTGTGAGTGACTTATGCTGCACCTGTGGAGATAACAGTTGCAGGCTGTTTGCTCTGGCTGCCATCCCTTGCCCTATGCTTAAGCCACCCTCTGAGCCCTTTGACCTCACTCTGTCCCGGCTCACATACATAGAGTGTCTATGAGGGCGCTGCTGTGAAGAAAAAGGACTGGTATAACCTAGACCATAGGAAAAAGATTCATGTGGAGCAGATAGAGAGTGGGAATGGCTTCCATCCATGTGATCTGGCAGTTTTAACTCCTCCATTGTTTTGGAGTGTCTTGTTGGTGGTCTTCTGGTGTCCAGGGTGCCCTCGCTGCGGTTATTCCTTCCGGATGGACTGAGCATAGTTCTGTTATCGCTGTGTCGAGGAGCAGTGGGACTGGTAGGAGAGTTCAAGTCCATACAGCTGGATGGAAAATACCTGCTGCTGTTTGGTTCTGCAGCTTGGGCCCTGGCCTCAGAGAGGTTGCCCACAGATTTTGAGTCTGTCAAAACCCCATGGCTCTTTGACTTTGTCCGATATGAAGGACTCTTAGAAGACTGCGGGATAGTATCAATATAGCTGTGGCGACTGTGCTTATCACCAGGTTGCAGCGTCCCTGTTTTGCTTTGAGAAGTTTCCATAAATGAGTGCCGGTTCTGCTGAGATCTGGTGTTAGACTTCAGGTATTTTGAGCCTGAACCATCAGAACTTTTTGGGTCCACATTAAAATCAAATTCTGTTTTTGCCTTTGTTTCCTTTGGGCTGAGGAGATGTGGCATGTTATTATTGGCTAGATCCTTGTTGCCAGATCCAGGTGTGTTGCTTGATTTTTTTGCATGCATTGGACTATGTGCAGCTCCAGAGAGGTTTCCATTTAGAAAGCTTTCATTTGCTGGAAGACCCTCTTCTCTTGGCCCACCAGCACCTAGTGCCTGTATATCCTTGCTGTTTGATCTGTGGTGTGACTGCAAAGCAGAACTTTTGCTGGCTTGATTTCTACATTAAAATGCATAAAGAAGCATTAATATACCATATTACATATTCATGATATAATAATTTCAACAAAAGTACACTCATTTCAGAAAGGAGTTGCCATTTAAAACCACAAAATTTAACTGCAGTAAGAGCAAATACTGCCACTAGGCATCAGAAGCTCCACTCAAATAACAGATTTGCAAGTGTTAGTACGCTGTTGTTTCTTTCTGGCTATATCCTGATGGAAAAAACTTAGCTTTGGTTAATAGATTTTGCTGACAAAGAAAAATAGGAGGATTTAAAATCCAATCATAGAAATTCCAACATATATTTATACATTTATGCATGTGAGTAATACATGCGCACATCAATATGTAAGCACCATATTATGAAAATTAGCTGTATATTCAATAAAAAAACCTTAAATACATCTGGCACATCAAAGTGAAGGTAGAGCAATAAAGTATGTCAGTGGTGTCAAAAAAACTCGATACAATCAGTGCTCCAGGCCATCTAATGTATGTCTGATTTGGAGGGGGAGGGGAAGGGGAAAAGAGGTTATTGTGCTGGTAAAGACATCCACACAGAGTGAGCCTGAGCTCAGATCAGCAGAGCAGGCCCTCTAACACCAAACCTGAACCCATGTGTACAACAGGAACCCCACCTTTTTTTGGAACTTGGCACTATCCCAGTTCTTGGCACACTAGCTCATCTCCAAAGCTGCATCCAAGATGTTCAGCAGTCAGACTGACTTGGTCCAGAGCTACTTAGTGATGTCCTTAACCTCTACTCTACTTTCCAGCTCTTGGTTTTGGGATTATGGGACTGAGATATGAGTTGGTTCTGCAAACATTCAGCCTGAATTTATTTGAGCAGGATTTATTATCTCAGATTTTCTGGCATAAACCCAGTTCTGCTTCTGGACTTACTCTGGCATTGCAAGCTAGCCATATCTGAGCAATGCTGTAGCTGTACTTGCTAGCCTTGATGGATCTAGGCAGGCTAGGTTAACTTAACTTACAGTTGACTTATTTCTGTATCAAATCTATGATAATGTAACTCAGAGATATTAAGGGATGTTAAAACGAAAGCTCACTATACAGATGAGTTTGTACCTTTGTTGATCTTGTTGATAATTACAATTGGATAATGCTAGCTATTTATATATCTAGGATTTTTGTATTACACTCTATTACAGTTCATAAAAATTTAGCAATTTTAGTGACAGTTTAAAATATTTTTTAGTTAAATGAAGTTTGTTTTTTTTTTAACTTAGAAATATAAGGAATATAGTCACTTTAAATCAAGCTGCTGGGCAAGCCTTTTAGGCAGGAAGTTCCCCAGGGATCTATGTTTTGATGTGGCTTCTTTCTGATGCCACATCTCCAATGGTAAAACTTCTCTCTTAAGAAGATATCTCCTATCTATAGGAGCAGCTAAACTTTTTGGTATTTAGCTCTGAAAAAGTATAGAGTGTCTATTCCATCATCCCAAATCTTAAAAAGGGCATTTTTTTTTTAATCTCACAGGAAGAACAATCAAAAAACATGGCTAGAATTAAAATCCACTATTATTCTGCTATACTTCAGAGGGTGGCCTTTATGAAAGCTTTTGTCAGAGAAATACCATGAGGCTTTTCATACTGAAGTCTCTATCCACCAGTAAACCTGGTTCCTTGATGTATCAAAACCACTTGGCTTCTCTCAAGCTATGTGGGTCCAACAAGGGAGTTGCTGAGCAAATACACCCTGCTTTAAGTTCAAGTTAAATACACTTGATTCACAACAGCAGAAAAATTCTGTTCATCCACAATTTGGAGCATGACCAATGCACACAGTTTTCAGGACACTTAGCTGCTAAAAATCTGTGCAAATCTTGAACTTTCAGATATCAAAACCTTGGACAGATTTGCACATGTACAATAATGGTAGCATTCCAAAGAAAAGAGCATTCCTTCAGAATCTCAGACACCCTCCAAGCCACAAAATTCCTAGTACTGTTCAAGAAAAAGGCTAACATGTTTTTAAGACAGGCAAGCTGACTTAATTTTCCTTGTCATACACAGAAATGGCTTGAATGTTGTCTTATTTTTTTTATTTGTTTCTTTTACAGAAAGCATTCAGCCTGATGCAAAAAGTTAGCAAAAATTTCAGATTGAATAGCTATAATACAGTAAAACTGTGTCTACTTCCTTTATTCAGACAGTCAACATGGAACAGGATATATGTCTCAATATGCCTAAACTGTCAAACGACTACTTTTCTTGTAGATGGTGGTTTATGTAAGCATGATAGCAACTCATTGGCAGACCAAATGCCAGTGATGATAGTGACATGACTACGTTTACCTGTTAGACAATGTGTTGCTGTCTGCATGGTAAGGTTTTCTTTTAGCTGACCGCGAAGGTGAGCTCCCACAGCGATCCAAGAGTCTTTGGGTTTGAAATGAAGGATGGTTCAAACATTGTTCTGTCAAATATCTGTCTGCTGGATCTAACTTCAGTAAATTCTTTGGAAAACAAATCCCGAAGTTTGAATGTTAGTATTTGTATTTGCATCAGCAAAAAATATCACAAAATTCAGAACATTATTGGGATAGTTTTTTAATTTACAGTTTCTGTGATTAGATGCAACTGATAAAATAATTCCATGTTGCATTAAACTACATAGGCTACAAGACAAACACTTAAAAACCCCCTATGTTCTACTTAAGAGATGGAAGCTCTCAGCCTTGCTTATAATGAAACATATATATGTATACAATGAATATATGTATGCATACATATATATGTGCTTAAAATGTTTTAAACACAAAAATAGCTAAGAATTTAAAATATGTTTTATGCATATACCTATACGTGTTTTAATCGTATATATTTTAAACATATTTTTCAGGGTATACCTTGCAAAACTGTTTTTTAGAATGAAAAATATTAAATTTACCAGTAACAAAATGCTACAATGAAACAGGCTTAACAAACAGGACAAGCATATAGCAACATTCTTATTCAAACAAAAATAATCTTTTAAAGTTAGTACTTTTTAAAGAGTTCTGGTTTTTACTTCTAGGGTTCAAGTACACCTGGTAAAACAGTATTCTGAGAAGTCTGAAATGTTTCTTACAGGAACAGGGCAATACAAAACTTATTTTGGAATATTTGAACATGCACTACTGTCAGCAAGGATAAAAGTCTGAATGGCTATTAAGTAAAAAGAATAGCTATTTTTTAAGGGTTATATAGGTTGAATAGAGAACACCACTGTGTATATGCGCATGTGTATACACACATGCTGTGCATATCTGTATATGCGTTAACATCGTATTCGGCCACTTGCTCACAAACTGGCTTTCCCTTCACAGGATCTAGGCAGTTCAAAATGAAAAATGCTCAGGAAATAAAGCAAGTGGCAAGCTACATTCCTGCGTAGTTTGGACATACAGTATGCAGCATCTTCCTTTCTCAAGTGACAAACTATACTGAATGATTAACTTATCTTTCCTCCTTGGTGACTATCACTACAGTGATTAGTGACTACAGACCCAGATTTCTAAACTGTCTTAGTGGCAACTTCCTAGTGCAACTGCTGGAGAAGCAAATCAGACAAGGGTAAAACTTTACTTGCCTGCTGCTCACCAACAGTAAAGTATTGGTGACAAATCAGAGAAGACAGTCTGTACTGACCATGAGATGATTACAGTTAGTAGTCAAAGGAAGGATGGGAAGAGAAGCATCAGGGATGGGACCCAGGATAGCAAACTTCATCTTCTATAAGGAATTGCTGCGCAAGATCTCTTGAAAAACTGCCATTAGATCAAAGGCATGCAAGAAAGCCACTCGATTCTTAAAGAAAATTTTTGAGAGTTCAGTAACAAAGCATCAAATTGTACAGAAGATCTCAAAAATTTGCATAAGATCAGGCTGGCTAAACAGGGAGTTTCTTACTGACCAAAAATGCAAAATGGAAGTATATTAGAACTAGAATCAGGGACAAGACACAAAGCAGATTATAAAAGCACTGTGTTAGCACAAAGGTTAGGCCACTTTCGAAGGCCCAAGTCCAGCTGGAGCTAAGGCAAATAAAGAACATCAAGGGTAGAAAAAAAAGGTTCTACAAATATTGTAGTAGTTAACTACTCAGAGTAAATGCATGTCTGTGGCTGAACAGGGGAGACAACTGGATGACAGATGATATAAAAAAAGACTGAAATACTCAATGTCTTTTTGCCCAAGTCACCACATGCTCCCAACCCCAAAATACATACTTGAAAAACAGCATGATTTGTGAAGAGGGAAGGAGAGGAGTAAGAAACCAACAGGGCCAGATGGGTGCCTCTTCATTAATCTAGCCCAGAAATGCTCTCTAAACAGAGATACATCAATAACTCATTACTTTAGCTTGCATAAGTTGAAGTGTAGGTTATTGAGTAATCTTGTAATCAGATCTGAGGTATCCCTGGGAATGCAGATAATGAGAAACACACCAAGCATGGACACATGCCAGACTATCCAGTGTCTGGAGAAGAGACAAGACATACAGCAAAGTATTTGCAGCCTTTGTAGCATGCAACTTAACCACAAGTCTCTTCTGCTCCTTGTAGTCTTTTGCTTATTCTTTCAAATGTTTTAAGTCCTGAAGTAAGTAATGTAGGTCAAACACAAAGTATCCCCTGTACAGAATCCCTGACCTTTCCCACCTCATAGGGAGAAACAAGGATAGAAAACTTGCTTCCCTAAAATTCCAGCGCTTCATTTCACAACTTTGTAAGAACCCAGAAGACACTGAGATATAACATAAAAATTAGGATAAAATTAAAATAAACCCCACACCAGCATGTTTAACAGTTGTCTGAAGAATGATGTTGAAATTGCTATTCTGCAATATCTGTTACTACAGCTTGAGCTACAGCTAACCATGAAGCCAGAATAAAGTTTCTATGAATTAAAAAAATAGAAGAGAATGTATAATATCAAAACCAGCAGGTTTTGAGGTACCTAATTTTGCAGACTCCATGAAACCAAAATAAAAGCTATGCTGACTCTTTCCACGAGGCAGGGAGATTAAATGAAAGCAATTTGAACCAGTTTTGTTGAAGAAAACAGTAGAGCAAATTTGGTGTATTTCTGCTGGCTGCATCAGTACTGCTAAAAGCAAGTAAACACACAAGAATACCCCAAAGCAGCTGACATTTGGTTTCTTTCCAAGACAACTGGCACAGATGGGCTTGGGACCACGCATTTAATTTAGAATTGATTAGCCATAGCCACGCTTCATACTTGCCCCAGATTGCCTTTAATTCTTAGGTAGTACTCCTGTGATTCTAAACCTAATTTTTGACATTATAACTTCTTTTTTCAGCTTACTGTGGATGAAATAATGGGAGGGTTGCACTGCAGCTTACCATGTGATATTTTTATAGTATAATAATACAAACAATAATACATGTTGCATACCCAGGAACATGGCACTATGCTTTACAATGTTTGGCCATTTTGAGGGGAGCCAGTTTACACTAATCCCCTGTAAGAAATTCTCTCAGGACCATGTCCTAGTTTGGCCATGGGTAACTAGCTGACTTGTTCCAAAACAGGACTGAAGAGTAACTTACCATACACACTGTGTAGAGGTGAGGGACAGCAGGCAGATTAAGGGCTTGGATTAAAAAAAAAATACCATGCTTCAACTTTGCCTTTGACAACTATCCACATCCTCATGCTATTCCAACAACAAATGACCAACTCAGGTTAGCCTAAATACTTTGCAGATTTACCTAAATTTTTTACTGGTTGAGAGCTCATACTCCAGCATTACTAACGTAACCTGTGCATCTGAACGTATGTCAGTGTGCATGCATATTGCTGCAAATGATGGTGATTCTTTTTTCTGTATTATATGTTGCTTATCAAATCAGTCCAATTTGAACACTCTCCTGGCATTTGCAAGGGGTGTTTCTTCCTTATTCCTAGGAAACATCAAGCCCTGCTACAAACAATGGTGATACCAAAATATCTCAAAGGAAGCTCTTAAGTACTTTTAAGATGTATTATACTGGGAAACAAATATAAAAAGTCACATCTTTCCCTACATATTACAGACAGAAAATAAAACACATTTTCCTACCTTCATAAGATCAAGCAATACACCACTTAAAATTCCCAAGTATCTTCTCTCTAAAGACTGTGGATGATTGACTGCTGGAAACTGTAAAAATAATATAGCATAAATATACTGGCAATGTAAACAAGGTATACATGAATACGGTATTTCAAAACCAGACACCACATAATGAATCAAGGCATGTAATTAATGGGAATCACTGGCACTGAAAAAGTTACTGATTCATGAAACAATAAAATAACATTATAATGAAAATAACTGTTTGTGTATAACATGCATTTGCTCAACCAAAGAAAGTATTCTTGATTAGCAGGGCAGTCAAGGAACCTCTCTCAAATAAGAAATAATCAATTTAGTTTTATAAATGTGCTTGTGGCATTATGATTAACAAAAGGTGGGAGGTTAGATTCAGAAATAACCTAAGTAATACATACTTTTAAAAGATTAAAAATAGCTTTGAGATAATTTGAGAGAGCAAATACAGTATTAAATAAATGCTAACGATTAACAGAAATTTCCATCATGGTTTTAGTGAAAAACATCAAAACCCCAAAGGTTTAAGACTCAGGATTACTCCTGTTGTCGTGCTGCAGTAAGAACTGGCAACACCATGAGAAGCAGTGCACGCTGCTGGAGGGCGTCTTTTGTCAACTAGAGTCTGGACAAAACCTGATGAAGGCAGTATTTGAAGCTAACCCTGTCTAGAAAGAAGAACAGGAGAGGCACAAATGATTTGAAGAAAGAAAAAATAAAGCACAGATTTTATTTTTTCTTTTTGCTTGCTTTGTTAGCAAGGCAAAAGTAAAACAAAGAATTTTTCTTCTTATCAAATGAAAGTTGCTATTTCATTGCTATAACATGTCATCAAGTACAATGTGTTGAAAAGAAACAGATAAAGGTCCATTTCTTGACTCCACTGAACTGACAACAAACAAATAGATAAACTCATTTCAGCGCTGTAAGTTAAAATTTAAAACCTAAACATACATGCCAGTGTTTTCAGAATTAGAAATTAGGACTGAATTACCAACAGAGGCATAAAAACCCTCATGGATCTAACTTATGCTGATTTCAGAGAAATATGTATTTGAATACCTGGAAGACTGGAAAGAAAGACAAACCAAACCAAACCAACAGTCAGCCAGCCTATTGTATTAATCACCATTTATCCACAGCTATGCAACTGAGATCCAGATGCTTTGTTAGCAGTTCAGAGGGTTGTGGGATTTGCCTAATACTATGCAAATGTTTCAGTTGCAGCCTGGCTTGATCCCATCCACATCCTAGGTATTTTCTAAAAAGTCATCTTAAGCTAAGACATCAAAGCAAGAACACTGACAATAGGAAGCACAGTGTTCTTGCCTACAGGTACATGAAAGCCATCATTGTATGTTCAAATGGGCTCAAGTCATACATAAAATATACCCACATAAAATACTGAGTTATGGTTAAAAATCACTGAAAATACAAGAAAGCAATAGAATTCAAGTCAGTGATTAAGACAAACAGCAACGACAATAAAATATCAACAAAGATGAAGATAAAATTTTTACATGGGTGCTTGCTATGGTATTAAAACAGATGAGAACTATATGTTTGGTCTAAAAATGCCAATGAGCAGGAAGTATTGAAGACTTTCATTCCCTTACTTTCACTTCTGCATTTTTCAGTTCTCACATCTAGGGCTTGCCTATATTTACATGATCACCTTCCTCAGATTAAATACTACCATCAAACCTATGCTTTAAAGAGCAACCCTGAATTAACACCCATTTCCAAAAATGCATTTTATTTGGAAGCAAACTGCATTGCATGTGCACTGTATACGTGTGTTAGACCACTATGAATTGCTGCCCATTGGTTGTACTAGCATTATTTTTCATAAATTACATTATGTGAGCTTTGAAGGAAAATGAAAGAACATTAGTTTAAATGGTTTTGTTCCTAAATAGTCTCTATAATTCTCTTTTTACTCTGCTTTCTTTTGAAATGGCTTACTAATGATTGAGAATTTTTAAGTCCAAGTCTGCTGTGTTCATCTTAGATATCAATTTAGGTGAATCATGGCTTCCATGCTTCCTCCACTTCTTACATGAACCAAATGGCAAAACATACTTGTTTTCATGTAGAATGGCTATCATAAAGAAGATTTTACATCTGGAATGATCAAGGAAACATGAAAATGTGCCAAAGCCATGCAAAGCAGTAATAAGAGATGGCTATTCACTGGAATTGTTCAGATTATCCAGCTTATTTATAATTTATTTGTAGAACAATATTTACAGCCCTACTCACATTCCACAAAGGCATGAGCCTATTGGTACTTTATGATCCCATATTACTTTATTTCCTTAGGCATTCAACATTCCATGGATATTTCTTCCTCAGAAGGACTGAAAAGAGATTACTAATACTTCCTAAATCTCAGAACTGAGGAAAACTGTGTACATATATATATATATATATTCTTGGAGGAAATGAGTAGAAAAGACAGAAAGTTTGTAAATCTACATCTGTATACATGTGCATGTGGTGCTGGAGTGTTTGTATTAGAATTTTAAAAATCCCATGCTATAGTGTGGCAGTACTCACAGCTACGGTAATGTAGAAATTCACAAAACCTAAACATATGGATAAACAATTCCACAGCATGGATAGCTTTAATCTTGTGAATACCCAGAGCCAGATCCAGCTTGTAAATACTAATTTGCATGTTCACAGCTTACCTTCTATCTACTATGCAACAGAAAATCTTCCGCTACTAAACACTATGCTACATTCAGAAAAATGTACTTTTAAGGTTATCTTATAGCGTGAACCCCATGATTTAACTATTGAATATCACATTCAGAAACAATTTTTTTTCAGTATTTTCATCTTTAAGCCATTATTCAAATTTTACTTAAGTGTATAAAAAATACTGTCTATTAGAAGTCATATGTCACTGTCATCATCACTAGTATCCTGACTTTACAGATGGAGCTAAGAAGGCAGCAACATGTTTGAGGGCAAGTAAAAAAACCACTGATCCAGGATGAGAGCAGAGACTTGCAACTCTCAACCCTGTCATTAAGTCCATGCTCTCTTCTTGAATAACTGTATTTTAAAGCTACAAAACAAAGATACTTCAATCTCATCCTAAGACATTACAGAGTATTTATCCAAATTAGATAACACTGCACAACTAAAACTGCTGTAAAATAGTTGAAGAAGCAGTAATTTATTTTGCTTACAAGTTTTAAAGCATTGCTTTCCTGACAAGGTGTCATAAATTTTTTAAACAGGAAATCCTATCCAACCCACTGTTCTAGACAGGATCAAATATAAATAGAAACTTGCAAGAAATGCTCACCTAATAATTGTTTTAAACCCTTCACTGATGGAGATCTACAAACTTCAAAAAAACCTCTTAGGAATTAGCTATCCTAATACCTAAAATAATTATCTTAACACCTTAACCCAAGTATTTGTTTTCTTATCATCAGCAGCTAAACCCAATCAATGACAACTTTTAAGACACTTTAACACAACCAGGTCCCCTTTCTTTCCTGTTATCATTCTCTAAATGTTCTCTTTTACAGGGTAAAACTCAAATCTTGAGTCTTTAGCACAGATTAGATCTTCTAAAACTTTTCTATGCCTTTTTATGGGTTTTACACTAATGATATCAGACCATTTGTCAAGATCAAAGATTCACCTTTCTAAGCAACATCCATGAATAAAAAATGCCAACCAAAACTGAGTTATAAGGAAACATGAGCACAATCACTGACCAGGCATTGTTAAAGATAACAGAGCTATTACTTATGTATATTGCTTCTGGGATTTTGCCATATTGCACATACCAGCTTGAGCAGCTTCTTTACACTAGTGTGTCTGTCACTACATGTTATTAGGAAATCCCTGAAAGGGGAACAGCGCTAACACTAGGAAGAGCTTTTTTACTCACATGGCTTACGTCAACTCTCCAGGACTATAAGTCAAAAGGCAACATGCTCTTCTGCCATGACAGCAGCATCAATGGCTTAGATTATTCCAACACAGTAGCCTGAAGATAGCAGGCATGAATTTTCCATACCTAGAACTGACAGAGCTATACCACTAAATTTCACATTGTAAACCTTGCAGGGTAATGCTAAGCTGGGTATGAATGCTAACTTGCATGTCAAAAAAGTAAAAGAAATGAAAGAAAAGATTTTATTCAACTTCAAGCAGTACAAATAACACATTTATAAACTCAGCACTGATGTGATCAGAATTTTACTTTAAATTATGAATGCCTTAGAGTCTAAATACCCTATACTTACACAGAAACACATGAGATAAATAATGCATAATGTAAATAAAAAGAACTTTCACAGCAAGAACATCAATACTGTAAATACTGTGTGAGTAAATAAAATAATAAAAAAAAAGAACAAAGCTTTCTCTTACCCGCAAGCCATGGAAGCGTGGGTTGCTATAGAAGAGCTTCATCTGCTCAGCTGGCAGTGGGCCTAGCACCTTCTGAATGGTAAAGAGTTGGTCAATCTCACTCTCACCAGGAAACAAGGGCTGCCCGTCACTCAGCTCTCCCAAGATACAGCCTACAGACCACATATCCACAGCCTTTCCATAAGGAGCTCTGTAAAGTGAACACACAATGTCTTTCATCAACTGACACTGTCTTCTTATTGAGCTGTTTCAACTCACAGGCCATATTTCCCATGGGCTGCTTCCTTACAACACAGAAAAATAGACTTTGATATTAAAGAAACTACCTCAAATACCAAGCCCTCCATTTCTGCCATGGATCACCTTCTGTATCACTGCTTGAGACAGCAGGAACAGAATTCTCAAGTACCACAAGGGATCTGTCTACCTTTGTGAAAAATCTTACATACAAGAATAGTCTTTCTGACTGTGAAGCAGTTACAATTCCCAGTTAAACTACCATTAACTTCTCTGCTCTCCAAGGGGTTAATGACTGTGCTCTATTTCTGTATTACATTACTTTTTCCATTGTGGTTAACAGGGGGACAGGCATCCTGGGTTTGGCCACTGGGAGAACAGAAATGATACAAAATCTTTGTTGCAGCATTCACACAGTGGAATTTTTAATTAGCGAGAAAACAGAATGTCCCTGAAAACTATTCCTTAAAAAACAAAGGTGAGGAAGCAGTGAAAGCATCATAAAATAGGTAATTCCTGTTTCGGAGCAAAATCACAGGAGGGGGTTTGGGGAGGAATTCTGATGTGTAGTCTCTGTGTGCACAAGCAATGTTGTGTGCTAAGGAAGATGGTACCTAGTATTTTAAACTACTAGTAACAAAAGATGCTGGGTCAGCAACTAAGGTACTTAACAGAAGAAGAGGCAACATGGATACTCTAGTCAGGAGAGATTATAGACTTGAAGATGGTTTGCAAGATGTGTAGGACAAAATCGGAGTGTAGAGAATGGAAGTTTGTGTGAAGAGAGTTGTAGACTACTGTAACATTCATTCTAAAGTCACAAACATTGAAGAAATAGAAAATAGCCGAAGAAGGACTCTTCATCAGAGACTGTAGTGATAAGACAAGAGGGAAAGAGTTTAAACTTAAACAGGGGAAGTTCAGGTTAGATGTAAGGAAGAAGTTCTTTACTGTGAGGGGGGTGAGGCACTGGAATGGGTTTCCCAAAGAAGTAGTAAATGCTCTATCCTTGGCAGTGTTCAAGGCCAGGTTGGACAGAGCCTTTGGTGACATGGTCTAGGGTGAGGTGTCCCTGCCCATGACAGGGCGGCTGGAACTAGATGATCTTAAGGTCCTTTCTAACCCTAACTATTCTATGATTCTATGACAGTTTATGATTTTCACTCTACGATTCTGTTCCTCGGCAAGTTTGTTTAGCTGCCTACCTCAACTGCACAACAGGTAATGCATTACATACTTGTGGTTGTTCATTGTTCCTGTACAGACTGATGCAACTCCTTTTCTGTATGCTTGAGTTCTTGCTTGTTGAATTTGTAAAAAAATTTCATAAACATCCAACTTACTCCAAGAATCTCTGTTGGATGTTTAGGTTTTGAGCAGAATGACTGGAGAATCCTTCTCATGTGAAAGAAAAAGCATATAAAAAGAATAAAGACTGGAACAAAGACTGAATTGAAACCATATCTCACTGAGTATCTTTTTGAAACTTGTAATCCAACAACTCAGCCTCTGTTTCAAGATATTTTTCAGTCACAGCTGGCTTGCCTATTTCTGGAATGAGACAGCACCAAGAGTTGGAGGTGACAAATCCTATGCTAAATCTGTTCCCTTTGCTTCTTCCTTAAGATGTTCTTCAATAAATTCTTCCTGGCTAGTAAAAAGCTAGCATCATCCTTCTGAGCCTTTACCAGCACTGGTAAAGGGTAACTGGAAATGAAAACCAAATAATAGTTTTGACTGAAAGGATGAAGAGGAGAGTAGTGTGGCAAAAGGCGCACCACCATTGCTATGTGACGTCTATCACAAGGCTCATGGAATATCTTAAGCTACAGGACTACCATGGAAACCTTTTACAAAGGGAATGGGCAGGCAGGAATCTGAACTACAACTGTTATAATTCAGCTTCATATTTTAATCAGTTAAACACTGCTCAGCTCAAGATATCAACATGTCAATGATTCATACTGACTTACTAGACATAGAAAAAAATTAATGAAAATCTGAAAGCCCCTTGAAATATTCCTTTTAAATCAACAACAGCTCTCAACAGAGTAAATCTTACAAAAGGTGCTTGAAAAAAAATAATATAAAGAATCAGTCAAGATTTATCATCATAGTTCTACAAATTGTACTTACCCAAGCAACAGTTCAGGTGAGCGGTACCATCTGGTAGCCACGTATTCTGTATAGTTAGCATTGCTTCCTTCAGAGAGATTACGAGCAAAGCCTGTCAATGAAACAGTGTGAAAGATTATATTCTATCTTAAATACAACATGCTTAACATGACGGATTTTGGCGGTTAGGAGATCACACCTATTTATATAGAAGTGAATTGTTTACAACTCCTAGTGTAGAACGATTTCTGCAACAATTGCTTGTCTACAGAATTGCAAGCTTTTATTGGTAAAACACTGAAAGTGAGCATGTCTACTTTAATGAGTGCTTTATTTGTGTACTCTCCTCAGAAGTCTATGGAGTTTTGCTGTTACTTATGGTGCTTTGCCATAATCAAAACAGATTAATAAAAGTTACCTGCCAGTATGTCATGAGAGTTATTGAACTATTGCTACTAAATGTCACTGAGATGCTGCTTGCAGAATTCATAACATTAGAAACAATGCTCTTCCAGTCACGGATCCTAACTATTACCATCTCACTGCATTCAAATTTTTAAATTGGTCAAGAAACTATGTATCATTCTCATCTGAGGACACTCTCTCCCTGAGGGTGAGAGTAACTGACCTGTAGTTAGGAAGTGGCATTAAAACTTGGTCCAAAATTCCCTTCAGTGAAATCCCTGAGTCTTTCCCTCATTGCATAAGTGATGAAGAAAGAATAAAAATTCCAAAGTGTTGCAGAGGTATAAGGTATAATTTAATTTTCAGAATCAGTAAGTGCTTCTTCAATGCAAAATTCATTTTTCTTTACATCTGAGTTCTTATGCAGAAGCTGCCAAAATCTCTTTTCCCTCACAACTTTGGTTGTAAGGTTACAATTTTAAATTTTTTATTTTTTTTAATTCTGAAAGTGAATCTCATTTGGCAGCTTTGTGTGAGGAAGCCCAGCCATTATTTTTATTATTATAAAATATTGATTTGAGAAAACAATTATAAATGTGTTAACGGCATAGGTTGCAACTGTTGTTTTTGTCAAGACAGCTCTATCTTCAAGACTTCGTAAACTAAAAGGCATGTATGGTGAGGAAGAGATATTTCAAAGTCGCCCCAAAATAATAATAATTCTGTTTTGTTCCCATAAAGTCTAATGAACATTACTGATGCTGCTGGAGAAAAGCCGGAGAGGAATTTTTTATTACTTGTAACACTGGGATTGAGTAAATTTCTAAACATTACTATATTTAGAACTGGTTAGGCAGCCCTGTTTCTGTTTCAAATTACATGACCTATCAGATCAATCTTGTCAGTGAAAAATCTTTCATTCATGTGCTTAAAGAAGAGAGGGAAGATAACCAGGTGCTACACTGAAGAACTGGGACTGCCAAAATGAACAGTGGGAAGCCCCAAACTGAAGGGGTGCAGGAAATAAGGAAAGGTGTGACATGATACAAATAAACACATGTGCTAATGTAACGCATGAGCCTGAAAGCCCACAACCTCATGTGCACCAGAGAAAAATCGACAAGTCAAGGATGCATCCTCCCCCCTCCAAACCAGTTTATTGGAGTCTTGTCACACTCAGGAGCTACCATGTCCAGAAACCACCAGCAGCTAACATAGTCTAAAAAATCAGCCCTCAATTTTACAGGCTAGGCACAGCATGGATTTGACATGGCAAGACAGAAAGAAAAATTACTGTCATGGGCTTCTTTGTTGGGTGATGTAAGAAACCATTCTATGGATTCACTACTACACTGACTCCATGACACCATGCTGAAAGGTGATGGACAGAATAATTCCAAAAGCATACTACTTCCTAAGGACATTTTTTTTTTTTTTTTTCCTGTGGTGCAGTTAGGTTATTGTTTCTTCTTTCAAATTGTGCTGAGGTATCAGGAACAATTTTTTGATACAAAATAACAGAAGGTAACTAGGGAGAAGATTAGATCCAACTCCAAACAGCGAGAAGGAATAGATTAGAAGATTTAGACAGAAGATGATTTGGGTGAGAGCAAGTATGAAAGCAATAGCACTTGCAAATACATCGTGATGCACGAAGACAGAACAAGCAAAACAAGAATTTTCAAGGACAAACGTCAAACAACTCAGGCCACAGTAAGAGAGATGTCAAGAAAAAAGGTGTAAGGAAAAAAGAAGACGACTGAATTTCTTACAGAGAAAATTTATAGAAAAAATAAGGCAAATTTAAATGAGACATAAAGTAAAACATTCTAACATTAATGACATCTAAGTACTTTAATGTACTCAACATAAAAAGGACACGGAACTGTTGGAACAAGTCCAGAGGAGGGCCACGAGGATGATCAGGGGGCTGGAGCATCTCCCATATGAAGACAGGTTGAGAAAGTTGGGGCTGTTCAGCCTGGAGAAGAGAAGGCTGCATGGAGACCTCATAGCAGCCTT
>WYDI02006230.1:54720-70933 GCA_009867235.2 Psittacus erithacus | reverse complement strand
AGGACAGGTTGTGGGGGGAAAACAAGCAGGCTACATGCTTTGTCTAATTTACGACTAAGCTTAAACCACAACACAAATACAAGGCAGATCCTGAGGTGTCTGTGGAAGGTCTCTAAAGTAGGAAATCAGTAGCGCAGTGATGTGTGCAGAGGGGCTGAGAAGCGAGTTGTGCACCTTTAACAGAAGTCTTAAGTGGGGATCCTAATTGCTGGCTAGCACTGTTGACTAGGAGGCAAGAGAGAAAATGAAGACAGTCTCCTTGGCTGTGCACAGGGAAAGAATAAGAGGCCAAGTCACTAGCTACAACAAGGGAAACTCTAATGACAAGTTAGCAGTATGATTTCCCACACAGAATGAAGCACTAAAACAGGCTGTGGAATCTGTCCTTGAAAATATTTAGAACCTGACTGTGGGATGACCCTGAGCAACTTGAGCTGACTTCAAAGTTGGCCCTAGTTTCAGTCAGGGATCAGATTGGATAACCTCCAGAAGTCCCTTTCAGTCTAAATAAACCTCATTTTGAGCATGGGTAGGTAAGAGCCAGTATACTGCAGTTGCTAACCCTGTGTTGTGGTTTAGGCCCAGCCGGTAACTCAGAACCATGCAGCCGCTCGCTCACTCCCTCTGTTCTTCCTCCCTCAGCTCCCCCAGGGATGGGGAGGAGAATGGAAAGAATTTTGACTCCCACGGGTTGAGGTAAGAGGAGTCCAGTAACTAAGGTATAACACAAACCACTGCTGCTGCCACCAATAAGAATAATGGCAAAGGAAGAGAATACAACAGCTCATCACCTGCCGACCGATACCCAGCCCGACGGAGCAGTGATCTATCCCGTCCGGGTGACTGCCCCCAGTTTATATACTGGGCATGGAATGCCTCTTTGGCTACTCTGGGTCCGGTGTCCTGTCTCTGCTTCCTCCTGGCTTCCCCTCCTCCCTGGCAAAGCATGAGACTGGGCAAGTCTTTGATCTGAGTAATCATTATTTAGCAACAACTAAAAACATTGGTGTTGTTCCCAGACCAAAAATCAAAACCACAGTACTGCACTAGCTACTAAAGAGGAGAAAAATGACTGCTACTGCTGAACCTAGGACACCCTGGGAGACAAGTCTCTTTCTATTAAGTCTAAAATGTCTAAGAAAAGTCTGAAGCAAGCTTTTCCCATAATTTGCCTGCTAAAAGCTTGCTTTAAAATTGAATCCAATTGTTAAGTCCTAAGGTAAGTAATGACTTGTAGAGACTTAAGGAAGGATTTGCCTGCATTTCTTGTGTTACTTCAATAAGTAGCCAATATGACTAGTCTCTTACAGTACAGAGCTGAGTAGCAGTGTGACAGTTAATGAGAATGTAGTCTGGCAGTAAATTGAGCAGGTGTTATGCAGCATTAGTACGATGGGCTATTGGTTAGTAGGCTTATTGTCTAAATGCAATTCCTGAACAAAAAAAGGGCTAACTTTCTGGAATAGCTTGCAGTGGAAGGTGGCCTTGAGAGCTATAAAAAAGAGCCAGCAGCTTCAACAATGCAGGGGGCAGCAGGCGTCTGCATAACTTTGTAATGTTACTGGTAAGTTACCAGATCCTGTTGTGAACAGCTGAGATTTAGGCGCTGTATTTAATGATTTGCTGCTCCTGACAAAATATGCTTATTTTATGTTTTGTTGTGTGGGCGCAAGTGACATTGGCAGATAACATTCAAACTTTACAGGAAAGGGAAAATATAAAGTTAATGTTTAGTTGTCTTTGTGAACTTCCTTGACTTTGCTGCTTTGTGTAGTGCAAAGTGCAACCTCCCTTCTCCCCCAGACTTCAGTTCTTCCAGGAGTAGGTGGTATGTGGGAAGACAATTTATAAGTGGAGTGGTCTGTTTAAGGGAATCAGGGATTTCCTGGGGATTGGAGGTCCCTTCATCTATGAAGTCATCACACATGCTAATGTTCTTGACCAGTGTTTAAAGGTTTCCTGATTTCAGTGTAGTAGGTACAGTTCTGAGGACAGGGAATGCTGAATGTTTACAAGCGTTGTTACAGGCTTAGCAGAATTTCAGGTCCTTCTTTAAAATTTCACTGAAAAAAACCCCCCAAAACCAAAAATCTAAAACCAACTGTCCCCAATTCCTGATCCCTGGGTGTTTATTGTAAGCAATTCACAAGTTTTGCTTGTACAGAAATTTTTGCTAGCTTATTCTTGAACATCTGTAAGGACTGTGTGCACTAAAATCACCAAATGCATTGAGTAGTCTTTTGGAGTATGCCCTGTTGCTTTCTACATTTAAATTTGGACCGATGTCTGTTTCTGCTTGACTTTAATTTTTTCTTTAATCTTACTATCTTGAAGTAATACCCTATTAAAGACAAAGATGGTAATACAACAGTATTTCACTCCCTTTTGTCTTGTTTCCTGAAATGGTTGAAATGCTCTTTGTTGGTTTTTTGGTTGTTTTTCCTCCATAGTTTTCTAAGGTCAGGAGATGTTATTTGTGCATAAAACTTCATTCTTGACTAAGTTTAATAGGAGTTTCATAGACCCAAAGTGGTGGAGGGATCTAATTCATTCTGTAGTGATTTTCAGAACTTAACTGGATGAGTCTTCAAGCAATCTGATGTAACTGGATCTTTGAGCAGGACTAAGTGACCTCTAGAGGTCCCTTGCATCTTGCCTACATGAAATCATTATTCTCTAAATCAATATTAGAGCTTGTTTACCTTTGCCGATGATAAATGCATTATGAAAAACCTGTACCTAGGAGTTCACTTGTGTTTGTGGTAATTGGTAGGTGTCCTCGTTGGAAATGATTAATATAGCTCATACCTATGTCAGAGATGACCTGTTGAACACCTTGGAGACATGGCAAGCTTTCTGTGAATGCATTTTCTCTGTCAGCTGGTACTGATAAATAGTGATTCCTGGGACTTGAGCATTCTCAGTGTCTTGGGTCTTACAGATGAAAGCAGGATGATTAAGTGAAGAGTGTCTTGCAGTTAGTAATTTATACTCTTGGGACAGACATGAGCTTTCTAGGTAATCTAGCAAGATACACATGGCAGTTACCCTTATAATTAGAATGGCAGTGTATGTATCTATTGCTGTGTAGCAGAATAGAATCATGGAATCAACCAGGTTGGAAAAGACCTTTAAGGCTGAGTCTGACTTTACCCCAGGATTGCCAACTGCACTACTAAACCATGTCACCAAGGGCCTGTCTACGTGGTTGCACCACTTCTCTGGGAAGACTGTTCCAGTGCCTGATCACCCTTTTGGTGAAGAAGTTTTTCCTGATACCCAGCTTAAACCTCCTCTGGTGTAGCTTGAGGATGTTACCTCTTGCTCTGTCACTCTTTACGTGGGAAAAGAGACTGAGCCCCACCTCACTACAATCTCCTTTTGGGTAGTTGTAGAGAGTGGTCAAGTCCGCCCTGAGCCTTCTCTTCTCCAGACTAAAACCCCTGGTTCGCTCAGCCGTTCCCCATCGCACTGTGCTCCAGCCCTGCACCAGCTCTGTGGCCCTTCTTGGGCCCCCCTTCAGCACCTCAGTGTCTGTCTTGTAGTGACAAGACCTGAACACAGGATTCGAGGTGCATCCTCACCAGTGCCGAGTACAGGTAGATGATCACTGCCCTGGCCCTGCTGGCCACACTATTGCTGATAAAGGTCAGGCTGTTGTTGGTCTTCTTGGCTGCCTGGGCACAAGCTGTTCATGTTCAGCAGCCATCAGTCAGCACCCCAAGGTCCTTTTCTGC
This sequence comes from Psittacus erithacus, assembly GCA_009867235.2. Classification (NCBI taxonomy): domain Eukaryota; kingdom Metazoa; phylum Chordata; class Aves; order Psittaciformes; family Psittacidae; genus Psittacus; species Psittacus erithacus. The sequence goes on along the minus strand of WYDI02006230.1, from coordinate 67,196 downwards.
TGAGCAGCTTTCCAGCCACTCTACCCCAAGCCTGGCGCATTGCATGGGGTTGTTGTGGTCCAAGTGCAGGACTGGGGACTTTGCCTTGTTGAGTCTCATACCGCTGGCCACAGCACATCAATCCAGCCTGTCCAGATCCCTCAGCAAAGCCTTCCTATCCTCCTCCAGCAGATCCACACTCCCACCCAGCTTGATGTCGTCTGCAAATTTATGGAGGGTACACTCAGTCCCCTAAAACAGATCATAAATTAAGACACTTAAGAACACTGGCCTTAATGCTGAGCCCTAGGAGACTTCACTAGTGGCTTTCTACCCTACAATGAAAGACAGCAAATAGCAATGACAAAATTGCAATACTGATGACTTTTTATTGTATTTTTGGATTCTGATTGCAGTTGGGTTCTGATTGCAGTTGCCTTGTATTTCTGTTAGTCTCTGTAATGGCAAGTTTATTATATGGTAGTACTAAAACAACAACCATGTAACTTGGAAGGGTAATTGTTTGTTGGACTTAGTGTGCATCTCCTGGAATACCAGCCCACAGTTTTACAAGTTTGTGGCTAGATGGGAGAGGCTGTGCTGCTACGATAACTCCCTGATTTTGAAATGAAGCAGGAGTGATGGGCATTAACTCTTGGGAATTGTGATATTTAATGTCTGATCTCACACCTCCAATTGTCCTTTCTATCTCTCTGTTCCAAAAAAAGAACCCAAAGAAACAAAAAACACCCACAACCAGCCAACCAAAAAAAACCCTAATGATGTTGTGATGGCATTGAATAGCATTATATTGCATTTCCAAACAGGGAGTTGAGAGGTTTGGAGTCTGGAGGGAAGTGTGGGAGGATATTTATTGTTACAGCAGTCACTGTGGCAAAAGGCCTTGCTGGGACCTTTTTCTGGAGAGAAGTCATGTGATGGAGGCTATAGTTCTGGTGGGGTTGGAGGTTAGTATGATCTTGTCTGTTGTATTTCCTGGAGTACGAGATGGTGCAATTATACATAATTGCTTCTTCCTGGTAGCAAGTTGGAATAAAGATGAATTGCAGAGTTAAGGAAGGATGTTATCAAACTGAGTGACAGAATCATGAAATAAGCTGACGTATAGGTAAATGTTCAGTGATGTCAATCACTGCTATGTGGAGGATCCCTTTATAAAGGGAAGGAGTAAACTTCATATATATTATTCATATTATATATTTGTATGTTTAGAAACAGGGTCTTGAGTATGCAGTAGTCAGTTCTGTGATGATTTTCTGTGTTACCTTGGGGCAAACCAACTGTCAAGGTAAAAGAATGGAACACGCTGTGCTTACGTATAAATGGGTTGTGTTCGCATGTTCTTCAAATAGTCTGGTTTTGGTCCCTGGATAAATAAAAACAAAACAAAATCTTAAGGTTGAATTAAGTTCAGTGGAGGGCAGCAAAGGTCAAAAACATGGAAGTGGGCTTCCAAGTGAAGCCGGCTAAGACCTCTCAGTTGAGAAAAGAGGTGACTTCGCAGAAGGGTAGGAGTGGGAGGAATATGGTGGGATGTGTGAAATAATGAGTGATATTGAATGTGCATGCAGATAAAGTTTTACAGTGCAAAAATAGGTGTTCATCAGATGAAGCTAAAAGGAGGCAAGTTGCAAGCAAAGAAGGTGCTTTTAGAACTGGAGGCAAGACTTCTGGAACTCCTTGTCAGAGGATACTGTGGAAGCAGAAGGCTTTTGAAGTCAATGGAAGATGGATTGGCACTTAAGATTCATCTGAGGGCTAACAGGTCAGATCAGGCTTAAAGAATCATAGGATGGTTAGGGTTAGAAAGGACCTTAAGATCATCTAGCTACAATACCCGTGCCATGAGGTTCTGTCCAGCCTGTCCTTGGACACTAGTAGGGATGGAGCATTCACCATGACCTTGGGCAGCCTGTTCCAGTGCCTCACCACCCTCACAGTAAAGAACTTCTTCCTTCTGTCCAATCTAAATATCCTCTGTTTAAGGCTTGGAACAGGTGAAAATTAGGAGTTAATGTTTGTCCTGACAAACTCCCCGTGCATGTTTTTGTCTGTATTTCTGCGTGTGAATACCCTTGGTAATTTTTTCCTTGGAGTGCAAATCCTGACATCGTTTGCTGTTAGGTTCCCAGGTGATGATGAAGTATATGTGGCTTGCAGGGAGGGAATATCAAACTAGAGCTGCCATAGTTTTTATGCATTTTATCTAAGTGTTATTGGAAGCTAAGGCTGCAGATTAACACCCCACCCCAGTCTATTGTAACTTATATTGAATGTTCAGGTCACACATTTATTTTGTAGTCTAATATCTTTTGATTCCTTCCTTTAATCTTTATAGTCAGCCAGTTGTATAAGCAATCCTGCTCAAGGCAGGTGTGTCTTGACTTAAGTGCTACTCTCACCTGAAGGAAAACCCTGCAGTAAGGCTTGTTGCCTCTGGATGGTTCTTCACTGGCACAGCTGAGCATCTTGCATACAATTCTGAATGTGGTAGAAAAATGTGATTTGTAGTGGCTTGAATGTCTCATGCTTACCTCTGAAGCGTGGATCGTAGACAAAGCCGTGTGATCTTCTCAGTTTAATACTCTTAAGAGGAAAGACAACTATGTTTGCCACATGTCTTGCCTGAAAGTAGCTGTGCATAATGGTGTGAAGTAGGTAACATACTATTTTGAAGCATGTACTCTGTAATGATATTATATTGGTATCTGCTTTGTAATGCCAATTCTAGAACTACTGGACTTAGCTCTGAAGAGCTGGAATATTTATTTTTCTCCTTAGTAGCTGGTGCAGCGCTGTGTTTGGGCTTTTGGTTGAAATCAGTGCTGATAACACATTGATATTTTAGTTGTTGCTAATTGAAACCTTGTAAGAATGAATTGATGTCCAGAAAATCATAAGGGTTTTTTTAATGTACATGATTGTCTCTTTATATCATGAAAGGCAGTTGGTAATAGGTGATGGGCCGACTTAAAAGCAGACGTAGTTCTGTCTACTTGATTTATAGAGGGCAGAGAAGTTCAAGTGCTAGCTGACTAAAATGAAGTGATTAGGTGTTACTTCTAGGAAATTAGGAGTTTAGGTGATTAGGAGTTACTTTTCTTAAAGCTGAAGGCTGTCTGTCATTTCTCCAACTCTTATTTGTGGCTGAGAGTGAGAAAAGTAATCTGTAATGAGTGATTTGAATTTGTCACAGTGACTCAGTTGAGGACAAACTGATAATAGAGATTTCTTGAGGATTCACATATGCAGCTTTTGAAGACTTAAAAGCTTTTAAAAAAATCTATGGCAAAAGCTAAATATCTTCTTTTGGGTCCAAATATAAGAAATAAGTTATAGAGAAGACTAATTATATGCTGCGAGATGGCTGTCCCTCTGAAGAAGACAACTTTTACTGGAAAGGATACAAATAGAAGAAGTGAATAGTGGAAAATGCTTGGTGAGAAAACTGCTATCTAATTGAACAGTTTGCAAGTGAGCATAGTCTTGAAACACAGGTGAAAAAAATGTATATTGGCAGGTTGCTAGTAAGAGGACTTGGAATGAGACTTCTAGAAGCAATGTAGTCTGAAATCATCTCAGAGTAGTGGGGTCTGGGTGAGCCAAATGGTCATGAGAGAGCAAGTGATTTAAGTGTATTGAATGGATTGTTGAAAATAAGGTCTGGAAAGGAGACCTTGTGATTGAGTCAGTCAGATGTGTATCATATCAACTAACAAGAGTTTTAAGCAATGCCAGATCATTACTTTGATAAAGATGTCTGATAATAATCTTTATTAGGCTGGCAAAATCCTTGAGAAACAGGTCATGTCTCTACCCCAGTGCAGGATCAGCTGAAGTTAGTTTGGGTGCTTGGTTTTTTTTAAAACTAAACATTAAACCTTCCTGAAGGTCATGGAGGTTTACCATTTTGACCAGGGTGTTCATCTGAGGAATTAACTTTCTGTAGCATCAAAGATTTTCTTGGTTTCAGTGAGTTTTGGTGTTTCTTGTTTTTTTGTTGCTTCAGTTTATCACCTTGCTAATTTCCACTAGCATAGTTGGCAGTGCAGGCATACTCTTTTTGCAGTGTAAATACTTCAGGACCTTTATTGCATTGCCTTTTTTGAGAGCAACAGTCAGTTCTTCTAGCCTTTCCTTGTAGGTCATGTTTTCTGGGCCTTTGAGCCCACTTGATTTCAGACTCTAGATGACTAATAGCTGAAATACGGTGTTCAAGCTGACAACTCCTGATGGAACCTCACTGATGTTGGCTAGAGCAGAGAGTTTCCTTCTGTATCTGCATATTCTGGACTGGCACTTAAAATTCTTGAAACATAATCACTATATATTTATATTTGCTGTAACTTTCAGAACAGTCTCAGCTCTTTAACCAGCTATTTGACGTCCTGTAACTGCGACTTACACTTGTTCCTGCTGACTACTATTCTAATTTGGCACAACTAGTACTTGAAGTTTATTTCAGACTGTCTGGGAAAAAAATGTATGCTTTAATGTTACATAAATATAATGTTATATAAAGTTATGTATAACTTCAGGCTTGTTTTTTCTGTATCTAATGCAGTTAGTTGGCAGCCCTGACAAGATACAAAACAGCAGCACAGTGCTCATTTTGGTCTACCGTTACGTCTGTTAGGTACATGTTTAAACTGGATGCCACAAAGGATGAGTTTTTAACCTTTTCCTACAGGTTGGCTTGTCAGAACCATTGACTCATCTTCTGTGTTCCATAAGATTTTCGATGCTGCCTGGAACTCTCTTTATCCAACTTTGCAATTCAAAGCTTGAGTTACATGAGCAGTTGCTTTTTTAAGAATCATTTGCTTTTCTTTTAGTGTGTTTGTATATGTTGTGCTAGTGTTTGGGTGTTTAAATTGATCTAGATGGAAATGTGAAGCATTTTCTGGTGTTTACGAGAGGAAGTGGTATATGTTTTCATGGGTAACTTGTGAGCTACTTGTTTGTTAGTACTATTTTTTTGAGGGAGTAGGACTAAAGATGTTCTTCTCCAGTACTGCTTTAGAGCCTGACCCATTTTTTGGAAAAAGAGCACATTGTCTTGCTTGTTTCCTCTTAAAGATGATGGGACTGGTAGATATGTCTGCTTAAACTGAGGTTGTAATGTTCATTGCAGAAGAGCTTCCAGCTGTCTCATAGCTTGCTTAGCTTATTAGTTCAACACGTTGTGTAAACATCTGAATGCTTATTTATCAGGGTAAACGTGTGTCTTTATTTACTATGTGTTAACATACATGAAAGATAATGTAGGACTGTGTAAAACAGACAATGATGCTAATGCTAGTATGGTTTAAGTTGAAATTCTGGATGAAGTTTTAAAGTTCATGAGACTTTAAACATTCTTGGTGAGTAGTTAGATTTAAAGCTTTAACCTTATAAAATTGGCTTTCTAAGAGTGTCCTTTACAACTCAAATTGAATCATGAGCCTAACCTTTTTTTAAACATTCCTCTAGAGTCTTCGACTATTTAGTTTCCTGCTGCTTGATACTATAGGTCTTTGCAGCATGATAGGAAGTGGAGTATGCAAGGGCAGTCTTTGCCCTCTGTGAAGATAGTGAAACTAGAAGAGAAGCACCAGTTAACATGCAAAGAAAATAGCATTGTGAAATAATAGTGGGTCATAGCCATGGCTGACTTTAAGGGCAGAGGTGTAGACCTTTTTTTGAAGTTCCAACTCATTACTGTATGAGTTGGGCTCCACCTATGCTAATGTGAAACTCTGAGTTTAACTATTTCTTTGAATTCATGTTGCTCTAGAGTAAAATCATGTTTCCTTGCTTTCTGTGATGAGAAGGTCACTCTTGCTGTTAAGTGTTTATTATGGCACTGTAGAGGTTTGCATATGTTGTCATCTTGATCTGTTTGTATTGGGAGAAGAGTATTTTGTCTAGTATTATCTGACCTTTCAGCAGGCAGTATGAATCTTCTCTCTGTGGGCTCTGGATGCTATCTTGTGAATGGTAGCTGTAGGTTCCCCCAAAATATCAGTATGCTTTGATATCTATCTATATAGAGAGAGACAGATACACATGTTGATTCAGCAGCTAGAGGAAGATAGACTGGCCCTTCCATCAGTTGTGAGGAATGGGGGAATTGAGTAATATGAGCTTCTTGGCAAGATGGTGTGTTGTATTGTCAGTGCTATCCTTAGGAATAGCAGGTGGAGGTTAAAAGTATCTTAAGAATTCTGCAGAACATTCTATGATGGCACTTAAGTGAGAATTAGCTTAGAGTTCGTTTTCAGTAAAAGCTCCTCCTACAGCAACGGTTAAGTTTTAGGACAGTACTGATGCAGAGACTGATTTTTTTCATACATTCCCAAACTCAACCAGTTCTTGTGGCTTGTGTCTTAAATGTCTTAAGGCTGCTTGCAAATATTTACTTTCGTGTAACTTGTTATATTTTTCCAGTAAAAGTTATGTTCCCTTTACTGTAGCTGTTGTAAGCATGTAGGCTGTAGTCACCTAGAGGAGAGCTGCTTGTGTGTTAGGTGAAGTTAAGACTGGAAGCTAGTTTTGATCTCTTTGTAGGTATGAGAAGTTAACATTCAGAAGTTAATAGATGCATTTCCAAGTGATGAATGTGTGTGAGCTGCAGTAGTGATATGTAATAGGAGAAATCTATTTATCTATATTTAAGCAATTGTTGTAATTTTCTTAGTTTCCCTTTGGTATCAGTTAACCTCTGGATTCAAAGGCTTGAGTCCCTTGAACATTAATAAAATGACGAAGCAGCCTGAGATAGCTGGCAAATGCATAGAAAGACCCGAGAGGGTTTCTGTAGTCTCAGCTTCAGACTATTCAATTACTGTGCCTCATTTCACCAAAATTTTTTGCCGCCTTGTAGGCTTTTGTGCCTATCTTATACTGTTGTGATAAACACTGAACAAGATTTTAAGAATTGCTCTTCCAAGATGGAAATAATACACCTGTGATTTGCTTTGGCAAGAGTGCCATGCAAGGAAGGGAACCTGATCTGTGTCTTGTAAATGTTGTGCTTAAAGAAGCCAACCTCATGACATGTTTCTGCTCCCAGCCTACTTCTGTGAAAAATTTCTTGGACAAGCTAGCACTCCACTTCAAGCAAGCATTGTGTTAAAGCAGATCTTAGGTGAGAACACCACTAGGTTATAACGCTATCTCTTTGATACAAGTGCAGTTTTTTCCCCCAAGTACTTGCTTAACCATTTGAATTGAAAGGTTGTGTTGAAGTATTTTGTACTAAATCTTGACTCTCTTCCATTCTTTGTTTCTGATCTTATTTTTGACACAGTAATTTGATTGTGCTGTGGTGTTCTAAAAGCACACACTGTCTCTTTCCCAGTAATTTAAGGATATATTTTTATAAAGCCTCAAGTTGAGGTTTCAAACTCTTGGTTTCTGCAGTGTCCTTCAGTGATTTGATTTGCAAGCTAAAGAAATCTGAAAATGCGACCAGAATGTGTGGCTGTGCTCCTGTTGTCTCTGGTGCGTTGCCATTTGTGATTGACTGAGCAGGGAATGAGCCAATTCAGAAGGCTAAATGAGGAACAAAACACGTGAGTTCTTGTAGCTTGGACTCTCTTAGGTACCTGATGACTGCTGATGCAGGAGGGCTGTAAGAATGAGTCTAACCTTTCTGATGGCAGCTAACACTCAACTGACCTAACAGTAATGCTTAGCCCAGGCTTAAGAGTGTTTCAGGGGAAGTTGAGCTGACATAGCAGTTTGCTGTCACCAAAATGTGATGTTTGTGTTCCTCTGCTCAACTCTTGGTTGAAACTCTTCCTTAGATTCCTGTGTTAATGCCTGCTAAGGCTAGATGCACCCATAAATAACTTGCTCATGTAGGGAAAAACTTCAGGTCTTCTGCAGTTTGGCTTTATTGTCCTGTTGGAAACAGTTGACAGCAAGTTCAAGTAAATGGCTAGGAAGTGTCAGTGCGGTCTCTGACTTGCCAGTTCGTGTGCTGTTAAGCAGGCCACAGTTGTATAGCAGGTAACTGAATAGATTGCTTCTGTAATTAGCTTCGTGCATGGTTGTTCCATGAGAAAAATCTCTAAATGTGTTGTTTGTTACAACAAATAACAAGCTTGGAAGTATGGGGAATCCTCTCATTTTGTAGCATCAGTACTTTGGTGTGTTAAGAAGGTCATTGTGTTTTCAAGACTGCATGTTTTCTCTGCATCTCTTTTCAGTTAGTGAAAAAAGCTTGATATAAGAAGCTGTTCAGGAGTAGTTCTTAATCATGGTCAGTATTTGATAGGTTCTAGTTGTGTGGCTTTTAATGCTAGAAGTGAGTTGTAAGGGTTTTTTTTGTTGTTGTTGTTTGCTTACTCAGAAACTGCTTTCGGAGAATTAAGTGGGAATGGTCACTGCTTGTCTGTTTTGAATAAGATTATTGCAGTGAAAATGGTGAAATGATGAAACACTGGATCTCATTTTGGAGAGGAAGCTGTAGGTATCACAACTCAAAGGCCAAAATGATCTTCCTCTGGAAGATATGTGACCAAACCCACTAGAACAAGGGGCTTACACTTTCCCTCCCTGTACACTCAAATGGGAGAACCCAGTGTTCATCTTATAATTTTATTTTAATCTTAAGACTTGAAGATGAGGTAGGACGGTCTCATGGCATTAAGTAGGGTATGGAGCCATGAATAGTAAATTACCATTTTTTTTTCTTTCAAGTTATCTCCGTTGTTAAAATTGGAGTTAGAGAGGAGCTGTTGCAGGTTGATAACCTGTTACATGGTGTGTCAGTATCTGCATGCAGCTGTTACCTGTGAAAGAGGTTAAAAGTCTTACTAGTATATTAGCAAACAGACTGGAAAATTGGTGTGTCAAGTAGATGAACGAGGAGGAGTATCCACTTTCTTAACTTTGATTAGCTTTAGACACAAGGTAGTTTTGTGATAGACTTGGACTTGAAGTTTTACCAGCATGAATCATATCACTGTGCGATCAAAAAATTAGTGCATAGGGACTGAGCTAAAACTGAAATAATCTAAAGGTACTGTATGTAATGACAACAATACTAGGCTGCATATGAAACAGTAGGGGATGATCTTTTGCTGATCCAAACAAGGCAAATGGCCTATCTGTTGCCTGTGAAACATGAACAGGAGTATGAACCCTTCCATTAAAGGAGAAAATCTGTTTGACTGGTACAGACAAGGAGTTTTAAAACGTTTGTACAGGCTGTATGATACAGTTCAGTTCAAAGCTATGAAACCCCAATATGATACTCCATTGTTATATTTCTCCAATAAAAGTAATCTGATAATGTCTTCAATTAAGTGGGTTATGCAAAAACCTCATTGCATGGTTCAAAGCCATGTTGGAACATAAGACCTGTCAGAGATTGAAGAAATGAGGTGGAAGGCATAAGCTATTTTTTGTGGTTCAAGTGAGCAAATAGGGATAAAAGATCCACGAAACCTTGGTCAAATTTAAAGAAAAATGTAAGGAAACTTCATGATGCTGCTTTTGCATTGAAGTTTCAAAATAAGTTCTTGGTTAGTGAGGGAATACAAATTGTTTCCTTAAAGGATGTTGAGAATGATGATTAGCAAGGACTTCAATATTCTGAAAATGCAAGCAAGGAACATCAGATTTCAGTATTAGATTTCAAGAGGAGGAGAGCTAGGCTTTATTTCAAGAGTAAATGTGTCATATTCATCAGTACCTTGGGTCAGCTAAGGCGATGAATAATGTGGCTTTGAAGTGTCTTGTTCTTCAGCATCATGTGCATTGCATGCCTCTAAAGGAGTACAAGTGTAGCTGTTAACTAGTTATTCACGTACTGTCTTTGAGTAAAATATTGACTCTCAAGTGGAAGTCCCTGTCAAACGAAATACCTTAGTCTTGAGTCTCAGAGCCCTGAATATCAGCATGGTAATTAACGTGCTAGTTTGAACTGTTCTCTTGATTGCTCAGCAACCAAAAGAAGTTAGTTAAATAATAAGTGACTGGAGATTAAAACCAAAGATGCTGTTGCAAAATAAAGGTGTGGTTGTTCTCACTTGAGCTTTAGACTATTTTTAAAACTTTAAATACTTGGGAGTATGTATATGCTGTTGTATAAACTACATGAATATGTAAGTTCAAGTTAAATGATTAGCATAGATGAGTTGATTTCTTTGTGTGTCTGTCTTTGGAGCCTGAACTTGTTTCAGAAGATGGGATAAATGTTTAAAATGCAGTGTAATGATCTATTGGCTCTACTTCCTTCAGAATGTCAATGAACAAGATGTAACTGATTAATGTTTTATAGCTGCAAGTGTGTGTATGTATATAAATACATATATATCTGAAGCCTGCTCAGTTCAGTCTGTAAATCTTGAAAGTAGCAGCAGTGAAAGTTAGATGTGTGAAAATATTCATGTGAGAACCCAATGGTTTCATGGTACACATGAGCTGTTGGAAGTATTCCTTGGTGGAAAAAATGGTGGGTTTCTTTCACACCTTCAAAAAAGAGATAAGTCTTAGCTGAGTATTGACTTTCTAAATGTGCTCTGGTCATCTTTATGTAGCTAAAGCCTCTGATTATTGGGAGTAGAGTTGTCAACAAAACAAAAAAACTCGCCAATCGAGCAAAAACAGCACATTGAAAGGAAACAAAACAGCTTTTGTATTCAACTAACTAGGATAACTTTGCAATTCAGTTTATCTTCCCAGAAGTCTGAGCAGCTTTTGTGTAAGTTTACTTGTGAGACTTCTCTGTACCAAGTTTGCAGGAGTTATGTACAGCTGATCATTATGTTAAGGTTCAGTACTGGTTAAGATTCAGTAGATATAAATATTGCACATTGTTGATTTCTCAACAAAAGAAGGTTTTTCTTTACTTCAGTGATGTTACACATTATGTATATTCTGAAATACTTTCCAGCACTGTAACTTGTGTACCTTGAGCTAGAACATGGTAGTCATTACTCTTTAACAGTGCTCTGCCTCGGTCTTGTTAGGCTAAATATAGCAATGGCAAGTGGAGACAAAATTTGGGCAGAATTCTGCACATTTCAGTTAATGTGCAAATGGTTGCCCTCTTTCCAATGTATGTGTACACAGTACATATTATTAGTTCAAGAGGCATGAGCAGACTGGACAAAATGTTCTTGCATCACTCATGGATTAGTCATGGGAGATGTTGTCTATGTGAAACTTAAGTTTATTAGCTTTTTTTTCCCCCATCACCAGCCCCTCTCAGTGACTGGCATATCAGCAGTCTTGGTATGCAGTTCTGGCTTAGTTTGATTTATTTGTGCAGCTTAATGTTTGCATACTATTTGTTGGGACTGGCTGCGCGACAGCGACCATCTTGTGAGCAACCCAGACACCTCAGGGTTAGAAGATGGCGTCTCTGCAGGGTGCACGAGGCATGCGCGTGGACATCCAGCAGGGACCAATCGAGTGCTGCGATCTGGCGCGTGAGCAGTGTTGTCAGACCAATCAGAAGCTGTTGTGATGCGCGTGCTTGTTCAAGTTTGTTATATAAGCAGTGTGTTAACAGGCAATGAACGGCATTCGCTGGATCATATTGGTCGCCTCAGCAGTGTCCGTGACTCCCGCGTCGCGACACTATTGACATAAGTCAGTAGATTTGTATTGAAGAAATCCATAGCTGAATCTCTAAATCACTTACTTGGGTGACTTCATTGACTTAGTTATGATGTGAATGCTGAAAAATCAGTTGATGGGAAATGAAAAGCCTGTAACAAAATAGACTTACACATGAAGGCATATAGGGGATTTTTTCCTGAACACATGGTTTCTCTTTTGTAGGAACTTGTTGCCTGAAAATGCAGTTAACGTCTCAAGCTGAATGACCTCTTTGTGTGTGTGGAAATGGATGTACCAAAACTTAGTCTTGGATCTCATTCCGTGGGTGATTTTTCACAGTAACAGCTTGAGTACCGATTTGATGACTGAAGAACCTAGTACTTAGGCAGCCTACTCCAAGAGAAGGAATAGTTTAAGTTGCTCGAGCATCTCTTTTGGAAAACAGGTCGTGAACCGGTGGTGTAATGAACTGCTTTGTCCTGGTGGATTTATTTTCTTGAAGAGAGGTAGTGTAAAATGCTGAGCTCAGAATGTAGTTGCTACTGTGGAAAGTATTTTAGGTATTGAACGGAATTACACAGAATATTAAGCTAACACTTGACTATTCCTTCTCTAGCCTATTTACTGTGTAAATACAAGGAGAAGTTATGGTGTGCAGACACTGCACTACAGTACAGCAGCACGATTGCCTGTGTATGATGGTACATACCTCTATTGGAAACTGGGATCTGAAGTTAGAATTGAATTCTTGGGTTGACTGTCACTGTGAAGATGGAGTAGTTTGTGGGGTCTTGCCATTTTTATTTTCTTTATTCTTTGCTTTTTCACTAGTTACTGGTGTGGTAAGTGCTGGTATTTACACTTAGGCTTTTCTCCTTTGATTATGCTTATTAGGAATCAATTTTTGGAAGTGGAAC
>WYDI02006230.1:0-54620 GCA_009867235.2 Psittacus erithacus | reverse complement strand
TGGTAAGTGCTGGTATTTACACTTAGGCTTTTCTCCTTTGATTATGCTTATTAGGAATCAATTTTTGGAAGTGGAACTCAGTGTAGTAATATCAGTTAAATTTTTCCCTGATGCTCTGTATCAGCAATTAAACTGCTGAAGTACCATGTCTGATTACTGTGGTTTTGTTTGGTTGGTTGTTTGGTTTTTTCCAATAAATCTAAATACGCACAATGCTCATACCTACTTAAATTCCCAAAAGATCAATACATCAGTTACACAATTATCAGGTCATTTTTATAAGAAGTTGTGTATTGGTGATAGAGTTCTCAGAAGAGTGGTTGATCTGCTGTTTCTGCTTAAAGCGTGTTTTTGTAATGTCTCCACACTGCTGTGAATCAGCTAGAATACAGTTATTCAGAAGAAAGTATGAATTCCTTTTGAGAAAGGCAAGCTAATTACTGAAGAAGGCTTAATGTGATGACTCAGAGGCATAATCTGCTTGTGTACTAACTAATAATTCTTTTGGTTTTAGGTGCCTTAGCTGGACCAATTGTTGATCCACATGTGACAGCAGTTTGGGGGAAGAAGGTTGCCCTGAAATGCATTATTGATGTAAATGAAACAATAGCACAAGTTTCTTGGGAGAAGATACATGGTAAAAGTTCACAGACTATTGCTGTTCATCATCCTGAATATGGAATATCTGTTCAAGGAGAATACCAAGGAAGAGTGTCATTTAGAAACTATTCACTTACTGATGCAACAATCATCCTAAAAAATGTAAGCTTTTCCGATGCAGGAGAATATATTTGCAAGGCAGTTACATTCCCACTTGGAAATACCCAGTCGTCAACAACTGTAACAGTACTAGGTAAGTCAACCTGTATGAAAGGAAGTGAAATTAATAGCACAGAATTGTTAACGAACCTTAATTGTATTTCACTTTTTAACCTGGTATCAATACAAAAAAATGTATTTGCCAGCCTTTCATAACAGGTGTCTTGGTATTCTTACTAACATCATTAAGGGGACTTCTTTTGGCCCTTGCTGCTTTAGAACTTGCTCTTTGGGTGTCCAGATAGGAGAAAATAAATAAGCGGTTCCTGTTTAGGCATTGTTCTAATCTAAACATTTAGACAGTGCTTTAAAACTTAGACTTGGCTATGCTGATCTTACGGACCTGTGTATGTGTGTACTGAGAAGCTGCCAAACGCAGCTTCAGCTACCACCTTGACTAAATTATCATGTAAATGTGTTGCTAAACTGATAAGCTAATGTAGCTGCTTGGGGCTGGTGATGTAAACTGTTCATTGCACAGTGTAAATGTAAAGCAAAACTGTCTAGACTGCTACTGGGAGTTGTGGGAATGAAGAGGCAGTTGAAACCATTTACTGGCTGTGGGTTGTCATGATGTGAAGCTTGTATAAACTCAGTTTTTCACATAAACTAAATTTGTCCCTCTTGCTGAGGGTTCAGTATCACTGTCATAAAGGACTGGTACTGAAGCACAGGTAGACTTAGGTGGTAGTGCAGTATGAGGTAAAATGATTACTCTGTCTGACTGGGAAGTGTATTGATGACTCACAGTCTCCTTGCAGTATTATACCTTCTTATAATAGAGTAAGTTACTTGCAGTAGAAGCACAAGTAGTTAGGTGATTTTTTTTCTACAGCTGAGGTAGTCCTCAGCGAGTCTATTTTTGTAAACTAATGTGCTTTTCAGTATCTTCTTGGTTGTAAATCTGATTTCTGCTGTAGTAGAACACTGTGAGATTAATCAGATGGCTACAGCACAGTACATGAACTGGTTTTCACCACAAGGTGGGGCAAAACAAATGCATCAAAGCAAGTGGCTTAATGCCATTTGAAACAAGTAACTTGACCAAAGAAATTCTGTGACCTACTAAGCATGTATCCTTATGGTTGTCTTTTCGATATGTCTTCTGTCTGTACTTCAGATGGCTGTGTCTGAGGCCGTTGTAGCAGTCTTTTGACTTGGTTTCAGCTGCTGTGCTTTATCAACATATAGTGAGAGGTTCTGACTGCTTTCTCTCATCTTTTGTAGTCAGTTCCTATTTCTACAATGGTTTGGGGTTTTTTTCAGATCACATTAGTAGTTGTGTCCATTTTGCTCTTTAAATTGTAGGTTTATAGAGAGCCTGAGGAGGAATTTGGGAAACAAGCGTATAGCCTTTGTGTTATTTTACGTCAGAAAAAGTTGAAGAACCACAAGTTGTTTGTTAAGATATATATTAAACAGAAATTGAAGTTAGAATAGGTAAACTAGTATCTCATGCATATGATGGTCCTGGTTATAGAGGTTTTTTCATAACTGATGTAGATGGTTGCTGATAGTTCTAAGCCTCTCAGTGACTTGGTATCAACCTCTGAATTGCAAAACCCAGCTGGTACTTGCAAAGATGGCTTACCATCATAGCAGGTAATCGGCTTGAATGTGTAGCCATGTAGCCAGCCCGTTGTTGGACTTAACTATGTTTAGTGGCTTTGGCAGCACATTTTCTGTCCTCCTGAAAACTTTGTGCTACCCTGACATCTAGACTTGCGCGGTAAAAATACTGGGGAAGGAATGGTTTTCAGAATATGCATGTAACTGAGTAATTTTTGAGCTTTTCTGGCTTGAGCTCAGCAGTTCCAAGCTCAGTAGTCTAAAGGCATGGAACAGGTCCAAACGAAATTTAAAACCTGATGTAACATAAAATCAGCTCTATTCTGACTGCTTTCTCCCGCTGTGCTAAAAAACTGTCCCTTAAGTGAGGGAAGCAAAGATCATGTCTTAGCTCTGAAACTGTTTCCAGCCTGAGCAGCATTGCCTTTTTTCCTAGTCCCAGTTCCTATTTAGCAAAGACTTCATTTCCTTCTTATGCGTAGTAGACATAGCTAACTTAATTACACTTGTACACCTTCAGGTAGAGACACTGAAGACAAATGAAGGGGAAAAAAATAACTACAGAATAAAATGTTCTGTGTTTTGCCACAGTACAGTGATTGCCTGAGACCATATTTAGAACCTCTCTCTTATGCTACTTAAGCACCCATGACTTAGCTCACTCAGATTGCTTCGTGTAGTGCTTTGTGGTTTTTTTAAGGAAAAGCACCGTTAAAGAGGTTAAGACAATTAAAATATGAAAAACCTTTTTGTGTCAAACAGATGTATTGATCTTGTTGAAAACTTTGGCTCTTCAAATTTACCTTGTTAAATGAGGGCAAAAAATCATGAAGAATTTTATTTCAAGCTGTTTCTCAAGATGCTAAACTGGCCGAAATGGTGTTTGAAGGCAGAAGAGATGGTGTATGACAGGGTAGCTTGCAAAGCTAATTTAACTTTAATGTCACTAGTGTGAGAGCTTTCTATGAGTGTTTTAAAGACTTGGTTTGGTTTGACTTCACTGTGTTGCTAAGCTAGGTTTCTCAGTGAGGATATTGGTAAAGTAGACCTTTTTCGTCTGCAGACTAGCTCTTAGGAATGCTACAAGTGAAGAATGAGCTCCACAGAAAAGAATGTCAAAGGTGTAGGTCTGTCACCATGAGTAGATGTTAGACATGTTAATGTAGAATATCTTACAATAAAGAATTAAAAATGAATGTCAGTATAGAAAAAACATACTCTCAGTTCAGATAAAGTAATGGTGGTTAAAAAATGCTAGCTGATTAAATATACACTTTTAGGTGCAATACAATACTTGGGGCCAAGATACCAAGTAGATAACAAATTAGTGAACTGACTGGTCTTAATAAGAAGAAACCAAACAAATCGAAGTCCATAATAAAACATTAATTAGTGGGCTGGAGAAGTTATGCAGAAATATAAGGTTGCTGGTTTTGAGGGGGAAAAGAAACAAAGCAGAAATACTGTTTTGTAAAGAAGTTAGTCAAGTAAATGTCAGTTGTGATGTAGAAGGGACTGACAATTCCCAGTGTCATGCTGTTGCCAAGGAATTAGTGAATTTAATGGTAAGTGGAAATAATACTGTTTGTGTTGTAATCCTGCCAGTTTCATCCAGACCTCCTGTGCACAATAGCAGAAGAAAATTAGTTCTAAAACTAACAGGCAGTTGAAAAAGGCTTATGAAGTATTTAAAACCACAGAGAAACTTTGAGGCCTGGAAACTTAAAGCAATAGAACTTAAGGCTTTTGTTTTTCTGAGTGCTTTATTATTTTGTTTTTCTATAAAGAAGTACGAGGATTTGAGCAACAGGAGATCTGTCCATGTGAATGTAAGGTGAATGTAGAGTAAGTGTGGTTAAATTAGTTAGTGGTCATGAATCAGTAAAAGGGCTAGCACAGATGTGGGAATTAGTTGAGGCTTCCTAAGTAACTGTACATGCACTGCTTGTAAACCAAGTATCATTCATGCTATACTAAGATATATGGATAGGATAACCCATGTGTAGTTATCTTGTGACATGCTGACTGAATGGATGCAGGTCATCTCCTCTGATTATTTAAAGGGGATGGGGGAAACCAGCGCTGCCCTTGAAGTCTTACAACGTGGAA
Source organism: Psittacus erithacus (assembly GCA_009867235.2). NCBI lineage: Eukaryota > Metazoa > Chordata > Aves > Psittaciformes > Psittacidae > Psittacus > Psittacus erithacus. Next base: position 50,123 of record WYDI02006230.1, on the reverse strand, counting down.
GCAGATAGCTTCTGAATTTGGATCTTTGTGTAACTGAGTGGCTTCTTTTCCCAAACTAAGCATTGTTAGCACCATATTTTCCATTTGACCAGAATGGAGCATAATGTTTCTACTGGTGAAGCAGGTTCTTTAATTCTTTCCCGAACTTCTTCATGTGTCCCTCACCACCATGTGTGATCTAGGGAAGTCTGTACAGCAACTTAAGTTCCAATTTAGGGGAGATAAAAAAGGCCAATCAAAAATCCACAAAAAAACCCACCAGAACAACCCTCCAAACCCCCTTCTTTGGGTAATCTTTTTTCCAAGTTGAGAAAGTAAAACTGTTGGATTGTGGGAGGTGAGATGCCGGTGGCCCCTCGTAATTAGGGATTCATTCTCTAGAATTTATCGTAATCAGTGAGTGAAACAGCTGGACTGTAGAAATGAGTAGCTGGGGTTTTGCTGGTTTTGCTTCAGTAGCTGGGACAAAGAAACAGTGAATAGAATAGAAAGAAGAATCATAATAGCAGTTGGTTTCCACTTTTTAGTATGTGGCTATTTGGTTATCTTACAGTGGGTGTGTAATCTTAAGAATCATGATTTATGGGAATGTGACAGCAGAAGCCCAACCATTTCTCAAGTATGAAACCGCTAAAGCACCAAAACACTTTGGACTGGGAATAAGTATATTATGAGATGGAATAGTTTTGAGTAGTTCAGTTTTGTGTCCTTCTCATAAGTATAAAACTAAGAATTACACAATGAACTGAAAGTGGCCAATCTCACAAATTTCAGATACCACTTGAGAAAGCCAAGTAGGCTTTTTTCCTAATACTTAAGAAAATAAGTAACATTTCAGAATAAAATATTCTTGGGAAAAAATAGGCTTTTAAATGAGTTTGTCCTGTTCTCTGGCTACTGTGACTTAATGCTTTTAGAAAATCTTGAAGTATGGTAAGTGAAGCAGCGTACTGAGTGTTCTGCTTTGGGTCTGGAGGTCTCTGCGTAAGTTAGTTAAGTCTTGCTGGCTTATGTGTCCCTTCACAGAGGGGTAGAGGAAAAAGTCTGGAGTAGTATACTTCTGTTAAGTTTGTTTGTTTGTTAGTTTGTTAGCTTTTAATTAAAGAAGTAAGATAAATGAGACTTAATTTCCAGTGAAGTGATTTGGATTTATAAGTTCTGGCTTGAGAAGGTAATGGTAGCTGCTATTTTTAATTGATTTCAGTGTTAATGCAGGTCTTGGGTGGAGGGAGATACAACAAAAAATCGTATCGTTATGCTTGTAAAGCAGCATGGATTTATGTGCTTACTTCTGCATCTTGTAATACTGCAGAAGCTTTTGAAAAGGTTGCTAGTGATTTGGGGGGAGCAAGGCACTAATGTTTATGTTAAATCAGGGAAAACAAATTGTGGCTCAAATTACAATGCTATATAATATTAAGTTCTGCACACTAGGTCTTACAGGCTTTTTTCAATTGATAGAACACATATGTACATCAGATTATATATTGAAGATTATAGCCCAAAGGTGTTTAGCAGGGAATAAAAGGTTGAAAGAAGCTCTGTTAGAGATGTTTCAGATCAAGAAGAGTAAGTGTAGAGCTTTGTAGGAAAACCCTGCTGTTGGTTTGTTTACAGTAAGGTCACTCACAAATCACAGAGGGTAGGGATTCAGAGAAACAAAGCAGAAAATTATCCATACTCAGGATCTGCCCAACCAACCTTCAGTTTGGTAATGAGGTATAGTCTTTAAGCACTCCCAGGCATAGAACAGAAGACACTTATTTCTATAAGGTTATCCATTTAGCAGTTACATTTCCTTTTAGCGAGCAAATAATGAACAACTTCACTCAGACATGAACAATGTTCAGAGACTGAGCAGAAAACAACCAAAAACTGATTCAGGCACTGAATTCACTCAAGCTGAAAATATTTGTTACCCTGTTACCTCTTGAAAGTATATGTAGTTGAATTATCTTCCTGGGTATTGTGAACTCTACTGCATTCCAGGATTTCAGCTTCTTGGAAAAAAACTTAAGAACTAAATTTCTCCTTATATGATACTGACAGCCACAGAAGTTGCAAGACTTGTCTCACTTGTAATTAGTGGGGGTTAGTCCACTGAAGTAGACTCTAAAGTGTAATTTTCAGTGATGATTTCACTTCAGAGGACTCAGCCTTATTAGATTGAAAGGCAAGGATCATGTAATAGGCTGGTACGACACTACGGAACATGTATCTTCTAATACTGATTATAGAAATGGGCCATCCATGGTTTGTATCTGGAGCACCACAGGGTATTTCTCACTTAGGCTGCAACTGATAGATGGCTTGTACAGGGCTGAAACAGATTTCTTATTTAAGGAGGAATCTTAATTTAAAAAAGCTTTTCATTCTGTGGCCCTGAGCAGCAGACTTGTACATCAGGAATCCAACTTCATGTTAGAGGGAATTGTGTTCTCTAAGCCCCCAAAATTTACAGGGGTGAGCAATGGATTTACAAGGAGGTCAAATGCTTCTCTTGAGTCTTGGACATAGTACTAAGTTAAAATTTCTTGCTTCTCTAGGGATTCATTGACAAGAATATATATATAGAGAGAGAGGATTATATGTATATATAGAAAAAAACAATGTTTATCTCAAAGCCATACAAATTTTATGACTTGTGTCTAATCTGTTTATTTGTACATATTTGTTTTTATATATATGTATATATAATACTTTGTTAGAGGTTGAATGTCCTTTTCAGCATGGAATCAATTTATAATGTTCTGCTGATCAACAGAAGCTTAAATTCTTAATGTCAGGTGTTACTTAATTCAGTGTTTTAGCTTTGAAATGTCCCAAACCTAGTAGTTTAGATTAATACTTAAAGTGTAATGCTGCCAGTGCATTAACTGTAGTGGATGAGCAGCTTGAAACTTTAATGTGGACGAAGGTGAAATGTATCAGCAGACCAAAGCTTTGTTGAATTATCTCTGGTATATGCCATGGTCTTATTTCTAGGATATCTGATTAACGTGGGCTTTTGCAAATCGGTTAGTTTTATCTAAGATGCGGAGTCTTGTTTAAACTTACTGTTTTTCCCCTCCCCAGTTGAACCTGTTGTGAGCTTAACGAAAGGACCAAACCCTCTAATAGATGGTGCAAATAGGACAGTAGCAGCCACTTGTACAGCAGCCACTGGAAAACCTGCTGCAGAGATAGACTGGGAAGGAGGTCTTGGTGAAATGGAATCCAGTTCTACTTTGTTTCCAAATGAAACGGTGACAGTTGTAAGTCAGTACATGATTGTCCCTACACGATTTGCAAGAGGAAGACGTATAACTTGTGTTGTGAGGCACCCTGCTTTGGAAAAGGAGATAAGATATCCTCAAGTGTTGGACATACAGTGTAAGTATTCTCTAAGGTAATTACTGCTTAGTATATATCCTATAACCACGTTCTTGGTTGCTGTGTGCCTTCCTCAGAAGATGAGCGCCTAGTGTAAGGAAAGAAAAAGGAAAATTAAACTGTGTAGGAAAGCACGTCGTAAGAGGTAGATCAGGTAGGTGTAGAAACCTAGGCTGTCTATTAAAAAAAAATAGTTAAAAATTTAGGCAAAAAAGCTGGAATACCATTGTTTCTACTGTTTGCTTTGGATATTGGCTGAAGGGTAAACAGAATTCACAGTTGTATTTAACATTGAAAAGACTACATTCAAAATAACAAAATGTATTTCAGTCTGTAAACTGCTCATAGTGCTTTATGCTTTGAGCAGTACTAATGAAGATTGATGTTAGAGGTAAGTTGAGAGTAGGTCTTATGGGGATCAGTAAGTTACTTTGAAATTGCTAACCTTTTTCCACTCTAATTTGCATTAGGCAACCCAAACATAATATATATAGTGTCCTAACAGTTGTTATTCAGCTTTAGATTGCTCATGTAATTCAAACCTGTACCAACCTTTTTTAACAAACTTGTGGCTTTAAAACACATGAATACAAAGTTAGGTGGCTTATGATGCTGCTTAGCTAAAACTGGTTAAGATAAATAAGCTTTAAGCCATTGATCTGGTCTTTTTGTTAAGACAATGCATATGTGATCAAAGTGACCCATTTACAAATTCTTCCTTCTTCGTATCTGGTCTCAGCTGTGTGCTGCTTTAAAATCCTCAACTCACAGAAGTCTGTCATTTGAATTAGAAGAAATGTTGTGACTGGAAAAGGGTCAACTTTGCTTGTTTGGTTTGACTAGAATCTCTTCTGAGTTTGGTTTTTTCTATTTGTTAAAGAATCACTTATTGGGCATAAAATAGTGAGTAGTGCTGATCGAGTTGTCAGTGCTGAAGTTCTAGATTGAGCAGCCATTGATACAGAAACAGAAGCAAAGATTGTTTCCATTAGTTTCAAACTGCCTACGAGAATCAAGTTCCATATTTGAAGTGAGGAGCAAGTTGTTTTTAAACTTAGGTTTATCTGAACTAAGTGCTAAGGCATGTTTCAGAGCTTCTGACAGAGTTGTATAGTCAGCAACAAAGCAAGAAGCAGAGATTATATGCCTTTGTTCTGTAGTCGTCCTTCAGTCCCTCCCTTATCCTTACAGATTTTACAACTACTTTATCTCTACATAAGAGATTATACCAAATCACACTGGTAGTTCTGTTCTCTGGGTTCTGAGTCATGGAATATTTCAGCTAGGTCTCTCAGGCTTATCTAAAGTGGCTTCTTTGCTTTTTAGAGCCATAACATAATTCTGCATTATGATGCCAGTGGGTAACTGTTAACCTTTTTAACTGGCATGTGTGAACTGTTAGATGATTTCCTAATTACCTGGCTTCTCAAAATGTTGACTATGATCCTTTGCTGTATCTTGTTAGGCAGAAGTAGCTCTAAATTACCACTCCTCATGTCGAAAAAAATCCCACATTAAACTGATCCTTCCCAAGTCCTCTCGCTTCCCCGAAGTGCTGTATGTTTGCAGAAAACACAGTTGGACAGAAACAAAGAATTCCTTATCTGTTCCACTGCTGCATATTGTACCATAGTTTAGAACAATGTTGGTGTTTTGTTGTTGGCTTTCAAATTAAGAAAAAAAGCTACAAAAACCCAAAACAACCAACAACAGCAAAAAAAACCAACCCAACACTACCACAAAAAAAACCCCCACCCAAACTACTTCCCAACAAGCAAAATGACCAAAACAAAAACCGTGTTCTGCTCCACTGAGCTGGTCATAACACGCAGTTTATGTTTAACGAAAACATTGTGATTGTTGACGAGTTGAACCTCTTATTTTGTCAGATGCCCCAGAAGTTTCAGTAACTGGCTATGATGGCAACTGGTTCATTGGAAGAGAGAATGTTCAGCTCAGATGTAATGCTGATGCAAACCCATTGCCTATGGAATTTATGTGGACCAGGTAAATATTTATACGAAGGGGCTTGGTACATCATTGAAGTGGTATAATCTTTTAGCTTAAACACCTGTTTTGAAAACAACAAGTGTCTGACTTATGTTGGGTTGTAATGGTATTATGCAGCCTTTTAAAAGGATGCAATATGTGTATGTGTATGTATGAATATGGGTGAGTGGGTATCTTGTAAATACACAAGCCTGAACAGTTTGTCATTTTTGTCAGGATAAAATCTTCTCTAATCACTTAATAAAGTAAACTAAACTGTTCGTCTTGCAGTATAGAGTGCAACACCCTATTGATCTAGTAGGAATCCAACTATTATTAATTCTTTTTAATTATTCAAGTAGATTGTAAACACTTCAACAGACTTCTTTGTATCCACATTTTAAAATCTGGAAATTACAGTTGAGATGGCAAATACTGCTTATTGCATTATAGTATTGTCATGTCTTTCCAAACTGCTCAAGCAGCCAAGACAGATAAATGCATTGCTTTGCATAGTGATGGAAACGAGGTTTAAGTAGCTTCAATAAGAGCTGCATTTCAAGAATATATCGATTAGGGGGGTCCCACTCTTAAATTTACTGCTTTGCTTCTGCAACCATGGATGTAATTTGGACAAGAGACAGAGGAAGACAATAAAAGCAAGCTGAAATCAGAATCTGCCCTCTGAAGAAGAAAAAAGTCAAATAAGCCCAGCTATTTTCAATTGATATATTGCATGTAGAAACACAGGAAATAACTTACCTAAGGACAGTTAAGCTATGTTGTGGTCTTTCTGTTTATAAAATCACAGGAATATTTACTGATATGAAGCTGTAATTAATTTCTCTACCTTCTCAATTTAGTATATTGGAACAGTAGTCATCATATGGTTTAAAAGTGTTGTATTGCTAAAAATGGGATTGCTTAATGGCAGTTTCACAGGAAAACAAAACAACTGACTCCATGGTAAAGGCAGACATTGAAATGTTAAATCAGTTGCAGCTAACTTTTGTCAGAATGGCATGGCTGTGCTATAGTAGGTTCAGTAAGCTTTACCTATGTGCTACAGTAGGCTGCCATCCCCATTCTATCCTTAGCTCAAAATCTTTGTGATGAGACGTCTCTACACACAATAATACTTAGCTGTTAATAAATATTTAAATAAAAGTAAAATAGAATGCAGTGGCATGGAATTACACAGGTGTTTAATAGGCAGTTGGCAGTTCTGTTAAAATAGTTCCAGTGCCTTAGCCTGTCCCCTTTCTCTGTTAACACAGTTGCTAGTGCAATCACATGCAGAATGCTATAGGAGAATTGGACTTTTTTTTTCACCCTCCCCAAGAGGTGTTTCTCACAATATATGATCAAGCACCGAATATGTGACCAAATTTGGTTTCACTGATGTAATATAGGTGAAAAATTATGGAGATTGAGAAAATGCAGGTTGAGAGGGAAGAAACTGCTTGATTTTAGGCTTAGAAATCTTAGTCAATGTCCTGTAAAGTAAGCGTACGCTGACAGAAATTGTAGAGTTGTTGTGGAATACCAGGTTGGAAGGGTACCTCATGAGCCATTTGGTCTAACCTCTTTCTTTTTTGCAAAAACACAGTCTAGCCAGGATTACCCAGCACCATCTCCAGCTGAACCTTACAAGTGCCCAACTTGGGGGAAACCATGATTTCCCCATGGAGTCTGTTCCAGTGGTTGAATCTTCTCACTGTGAAAAATGTTCCCCTTGTGTCCGACTGGAATCTCCCCACTAGTACCCATTAGCCCTTGTCTTTTCCATGTGTCTCCTTGTTCACTCATATTGAGCTTGCTGTCTAGCAGGACCCTTGGCTCCCTTTTGAAATCTGAGTGAGCTGAAGTTAGATCTTCTAAAATCTTCATCTTGGTACTATCCAGCTTGATCCCAAACTCGACAGCATTTTGACCACTATAGTCAGGGTTATCACTAGCCCAGATACTACAAAGTAAGTTTTCTTAACTTGTGAGTAGCAAGTCCAGCAGGGCCTCATTCCTGGTTGGCACATCTAATTGTCTACATGAGGAGCAGTTCTCCCTACATATTCATTGTGATAGTTCAACTGGATGCAAAAAAGCAGTGATATAATTGAAAGCACAGTCTAAGTGCTTCTTAGCTTGAGTTGGGCTGTCCATTCAAGTTCTGTCAAGATACTGTTTTCTTTAGTATAGTAGTATTCATTTGTAGACTTTGTAGCTTTGCTGCTCTCCGCAGATTTGACTTTTAAAGGATCTGGCACAAATGTAATGCTGTCTGCTCAGGTGGATGCTAAGAATTTCCCATGGAAGCCCACTGACTGTTGGAACCGAGCAAAAAGTTCACTCTCTAGACCATTGCAAATGCCTTGAACTAGTTAAACTTTCAACTGGGAATCTTTATGACTAAATGTAACTGTTCTGTTTTAGGTTGGATGGGCAATGGCCTGAAGGATTGCTAACTGTTAACAATACACTGCAGTTCAGCAGCCCATTGACTTACAATTACACTGGGACTTACATCTGTAAGGTGACTAATGCTCTTGGTCAAAGAAGTGATCAGAAGACCATCTACATACTAGGTAAGTGTTCTTTGCCAGCAAAGACAGTATGGTTTTTTCTTTTTTGGCCAGTGGTTGAAATAGCTAACTGAAGAGCCAGTTGATGTATAAAATATTTACACCTTTTAATTGCATGAAAAGCTATTGAAAGAATGGATTTGAGATACAGTAAAACTTGGGATGAAACTGACTCTTCCATAACAGCACCATAACAGTGGAAATCCTGAGGGTTGAGGTAGTTCCCATAGTGTTTCTAAGATTACTACTATATCTTGGTATGTCAGCTTTGTTGGGTTTTTTTTTCAAGTGTTAACCTGTGTTTGGCAATGCATACTGACCTGAATAAACAGTAACTTGTCTGTAATAAAACAGAGATGTTAGTGGGAGGGAAACAACTACAGTTAGGAAAGGTCAGAGGCTTTTCACTAAGGAGGTTATTTGCTTAATGTTTATTTATTATGGTTATTTTCTCAATGTGTGTTTTGTACTCCAGTTACTCATTGTTGTCTTTTCTTGGGATGCAGATATCTGTATTTAATCATGAAATTAAGTATCTCATGCAGATAGCTTCCTGATTTACTTAGTGTAAAATGGTAAATCTGCGTGTCTGTTTAGCACCACTGCTGCTGGAGAACTTCACGTGTCTATTAACACAGTGTAATTGATGTTTTACTATGACACCTTGTTTGTGAAAGAATGGCATAACTTAGGATATATTTGAGTCGTACTGCACAAGTGTGAAGTAGCTCTTCGTATTTCGCAATGGATTAGCTAAATTAGCTAATACCTAGCTTGATGTAAGTGCTAGTATATTATCATTTTTTAAGGAGGATAAAAAACATGAAAAGTAAAATTTCATTCTGCTGTATGGTGTTGCTGTTCTTCAATAAGTTCTTGACATCAGTTATTCCACAATGTGAATCATTAGATTATATGTTGGCCAGTTACAGGGTACAAACATGTGATTTCTTTGTAAGAACTTTAAATATGAACATTTAAGGGTTGAGATGAGAATGAAGGCTTAAAATAGAAAGTTCAGGATGTCCAAAGCCACATCTGTCAGAATTCATATTTATAGTGGGTTTTTTTGCATCTTTAGAAATAAGATGCCGTTTCAGTCAGACTGACATAACTACGCTGCAAGCCATCTTGGAAAACTCATCAGTTCTAATTAACTGACTAGTTAATGAGCTAGTTAACTGGAAACTTCCAAGTAGTTTGAGACAGCGGAATTATTTGTAGCAAATCATGTAAAAATCCTGCTATTAAGACTGTTATGTGCTGCAAATTAATACCAAATTTACTTCTGCAAGAAGTTACTTTTGGGTCCTTGGTTCTAATGCTTCCTCTATGGAGAAATCATGGCTGCGTAACAGTCACAAAACAATTAAAAAGGCTGTCATGTGGGAAGAAGTATCAAGGGAAAAAAATAATAAAATATCATCATGAAATAACCTGAAAATCTCCTGGCATGTAAGACTTAACTCAGAAAGTAACACTGCAGTTTATAGCTCTGTTCTCAGTGCTATCCTACCTATCCTAATATAAGGAGGGGTAAAGTTTTTTCAAGTCCACCACTTCTCAAGTTATCAGTTCTATGAATACGATATGTTGTTAGAAAAGCATGTAACTTATGCCTTTTACCATGACTGTCATGCATGATAATACAAGGCTATCATTTAATTCTGTTTGTGACTAACAGATGTAAATGGACTAACAGTGGAATCATATATGATACTTTGTAAAATGATTTGAGTTCTGGAGAAAGCAGAATAGACATACATACTAAATGAGCTCTGGTGATGGTTTACGTTCTGTGGCAAATTCAAGGTAACTTACTGCAGAAGTGGTTATGCTGCATTAGTTGGTGTGAACTGGTGGATGCCCTTTGTGTGCTGCTTTTCAGTTGTTCAGCAGCTTTGTTTTGCTGCTTCATTGCAAATAGCAGAACTTAGCTGGTTTTAGGGAGTGCCAGAACTGAACTTTTAGCTGGCTAGAGATAATGCAAGGTCATGCTTTTTAAAGTTGTGTGCCCCAGCAAAAACAGTTACAGCTTTTGTACAGCTTCATGTTAATCTTGGAGTGTGTAGTGTGATCAACAGCTAAGAAGAACACAGGTGATTTTTAGGCAGCTTGCAGTACATCTGGTGCTGTATCTCTGTAACTGCTCAGGCAAGTCATGCACATCAGGTTAATGTCAAGAGAAGCATCCCGCACTCTGCTCTAGATACTTTAGAAAAGGTAATACCAAAATGATTAAGAGCACTGTGATTAACTTTTTAAGTTGATTAAAATGAAAGAGGTATGGCAGTTGTCAAGTATAACACCTGTATGATTTCATACATCAATGTTAAGCAAGTTTTACTGACATTAACTTTCCAGTCCAACTACTTCTTTAACTGAAATGCCCTTAAAATAATGTAGGAAGGGGTAAGTGACTACAGAATAGCAAGAATGTCCATCATAAATTTAATAACCATATTATTTATGATAAATAACATAGGAACAGACTGATACCAGGAGTACAGAAAATAGGACTAAAATGGTTAATTTCTGTCATTGTTTACCAACTGAAGGTTTTAGTTAACTGAGTAGATTCCTAGTAATGGTGAACATGGCAGTGCTGTCCTATAGAGCAATCATTTAATTAGATTATATTTCTATCTTAGCCATTTTCCACTCTATGAAACTTGGCAAAAACATAAAGCCAAACTTGCAAATTAGCAGACAAGTCTGTATGATTGCACTGGCTTCCAAATTTTAATTATGAAGCTATCAAAAAGGATTCATGAAGATAATGTTTCTGAACAGTCATGGTGCTGGTACTTGTAAAGCTTTTTAACTGCTAGAAAAAAAATAACTATCAAGTTAAACTGTTGTAAGATTTCAGTGTTCAGCTGAGCAAAAAATGCTTTTGGTCTTAATATGCATTGTTGGAAAAAAATGCTATATTCTAAATAAATTGTTTGCTCCTAACCTTTAGGTTAATACTTTTCAAGCGAATAGGAAATATAAGTAGATGACAGGGACTAAATGGTACACTCACCAGCTGTTAGTTACAGGTGATGATACATCCTTGTATGTGTAGGGAAATACTGACGTGGCATTTAAAGTTAGAGACTTGTAATGCTGTTTTTAAGGCACAGATGTTTCTTAGTAGTTCAGTGATGGTTTGAAAGGGTTGTTTTTACAATGCACAGCTATGTGGAGTTATCAAGAGCTTAGGTACTTAGCTTCTAAGAAATTCAGCTGTAACAGCAAGTTTAGAAGCGGAGTTAGATATGTCCCTGTGTAAACATATATGTGATGCATATGCAGGCAAATGCTTTTCACTTGCTAAAGTAAGAACTGTAAAGAGAGAGAGCCATCTTGTTATTTGTGCAAAGCCAACTCACTTTTGGAGTCTATGTAGTTGATAGTAGGTGCTTGTCTTGTAGAAGGCAAAGAAAGGATGTGGAGGTCAAAGTCTGGATCTTAAATTCTGTGGCTTTGTTTTGTTTATTTAAATGGGAAGAACTAGAGTTTGTATAGTTTCAAAAGCCATGATAGACTTTGACTGTATTAATAGGTAAAACCTTAACAATGCGCCTCCCCTTCCAAACCTTTTGTTTCTGTAATGCTTTCATGACGGATTTTACATGAAGGAGATGTGTGCTAGTATTGATTTTTCTTGCTTTTTACAGAGCTGGTCTCTTGATCCCTGAAATAATTCCTAGTAAACTAAATGATAAAGGGTTTGTAATTTAAAAATGCTGTATTCTCTAGCTGTTTCTTACAATGGTGTGTGCTTCTTGATACTAAAACAGGACTTAACCGAAAATCTTTAAGCTGATGTTCTGGTTCTAAGAACAATCCATCCATCTTCTTGCCTATTTGACTTTCTGACACATGGCTTCTTGTTGGCTTTGAATTCCCATGGAAGTAAAGGTGGATCCTGGACATGTGAATGAGGATATACTGCAGAGGGATTGAGGTGGATAGATGTAGTGTTTGGGGATATAAGACATATCATGTGGTCAGATATCTCTATTAAACTTAATTGTAGAAACTCATCTGTCCAAGACAGGCTGTTTTTATTGCAACAGCTGGGAAAACTGTATTGGAAATAGTCATTTAAGGAAAAAGTAAAAACACCAGACTGAAGCTGTTGAAAGTTGGTACTGACTTTCATGGGAAACATAGAAAATAAGTACTAGAAGGAAAACTTATATTACTTAAATTAAGGAAAACTTAAGTGCTTTGTTTGAGAAGAAATGAGCGTTTCATGTAAAGAACAAATCTTGCTTTTCTTGGTAGAATATTAACAAGGGCTTTGCCACAAACTAGGACAACTTGTCATCTTTTTTATGTACGGAGGGAGCTGATGGGTTTATTCTTTTATACCAGAAAATAGGTATTTGATTTCTCTAGTTAGGTCTCCTATTCCTATTTCACTGAGGTTGGTAGCCATGTAATAGTGGGAAAAAATTTCTGTGAGTCTTCACTTGTTGTCATCATTAGTACAGGGTATATGTAATAATGATTTGAATGGGCGTAGAACATAGTAGGGGACAGAAATGGAAATCAAGATGCTTTTAACCTAAAATCAGATTTCTTCTGCATTTCTGCCTCTTTGGGCTCCTTGGCCTGCCTGGGTACTTCAGTATGTTGTTCTGGTTTGTGCAGCAACACAAAGCTATATTAGTGAAAAAGATGACAGCTGTTAAGCAGTGTATCACAAGAAAGCTGAAGAAAATAATCAGTTGGAAACTGGTGGGTTTGAGCCAAATGCCATTTGAAATAACTTGATATCAAAATGATGTGCTTAGTATTTTGTGCAGAACATTCAGAATTCAGGTATTGGTGATGATGTGAGATGTTATAATTCAACAGTTTGTTGAACAAACAAGAGTGGCATTTCTATAATTTGGAGGTAATAATTGAGATGTGATTTGCAAAGAAAATGTTGTGGAGTAGAGGTAAGGAACTCTGCCTCTTCAGGTCTTAATGTTTTCTGTTTGGGAAACTTGCTTGGTGCAGGGAGTTAAAAAAAGGTGGGGGGGACAGGGAAGACATGACCACCCAATGCTAAAATAAAGAAACCAAACACCAGCACCACAACAAATCGACTACATTCAGAAAGTTCAGAAGCTAACTTCACATGAGTTTAGTTGTAATTGGCTATATAAACAAGGAGGGGCAGTTTTAATTTTGTCATTGTTCAAGAATAAAAAGTACTGGCAAAAATAGATGGTAGAAATATCCATGATTATTTGATACAGGAATATGTATATGGAACACTGATACTGCATTTGCAATGGATTTGAGCAATGTTAATTAGTGCTTGCAGATAACACAGCTGGACAACCTGACAACTGGTTGCAGGAACAAGTTTCAAAGGAAAAGGTTTTTGTAAAACACTGATGCATTAATATATTAATAAGAGTGTAATTGCCACTGTGTTTTCCACATGTGATTGTTCAACTTGCCAGGATGCAAATATTGCATGCTTATGCATGGTTATTTCATACTGTGTGTGTAGAGGATAGGACTTAAAACCTTGTAGCAGAGGGAAATAGACGGTCAATTACTAAGTCAGTTAAAAAAAAAACTAAGTGCGTATATAGCCTGGAAGAAAATATGGCTGGTGCTGTCAGAAATTGTACCTTAAGCTAACAAATCTTGTGTCTAAAGCAAATGCATTTTCAAGGAAAAGGGTATTGAGTTTAAGTTCTTGACCTATGGATTTGTGGGACATGGGAACCCTGGTAAACTTGGATTCCTTAATCTCTACTTCTTTGTTGAATTAAACTCACTTTAAATCAGTTTTTACTAAAATCATAATCTGAATTCTTCTTATTCATTTTGGTAGTGCATCCTCCTTGTTCAGTTTTCTGTCTTCTGTCAAATTAATTTCATTTATGTATAGCTCCCTAACAAATCACCACTTTTACGTAGTCAAGTAATATAATTATGTGCTTCAAAAATCCGCAGAAAACTTAATATGTCAAGCCTAAAATGTTGTGTTCAGCAGTGAAGTGCAGTCTGAAGTATGATCTGTAGTGGTCATGACCAATGCGGCAATTCCATCTGTTGTGAGAGAATTGTATGTCTGTCTCTGACTAAGAGTAACAATCATATTTATGAATCTTTGAAGTTATGATTAGTCAAGTAACTGGAGGCTTGATATACCTCCAGTTCTGTTATACTTCTAGTGGTGGTAAATCTAGAGTGCCTCTGCAGTATGGTAGTAGTAGTTCCATGAATCTTGCTTATGGGCATTTCACTGAATAATACGGCATAATGAGCTACTTGGCTATCCATGTAATATTCTCTGTAAGAGATTCAAATTGTAACAACTTGTTTAGTGTTTGCTCTACTGATTTTAAAATGACTTTGCATTGGGCAATGCAAAAAAAGCCTGTTCCATTCAGTACAGCACAGAAATTGAAACTGGAGTCACATGTAATCCTGCGATTGTTTTGTATAATCTCAGGAGGCTTTCTGTATCTTTGGCCCATCTTTTCAATCTTGTCTTCAGTGTAGATGCTTACATCTCAAGTTAGACCTAAAGAGCAAAGGAAAAAGCTGAGTGCTGGAGAAGCTTGGTATCTGGCTATCTCTTGTTTACATGCATAACCTGACATGAAATCGGTTGATATTTTATATTGAGGAATTAATATGGAAATTTATTTGTGCAGGAGAGATTAAATTGCTTTTAGGAGGAATGCATAGAAAAAAAATCTACTTCTAATGTTTCAGTGGTTTTCATTTTTAGATCTTGAAAGCTCTTTGCTCAACATAAATGTTATTTTGAGATTAATACATGCCGTTTTAACTGTGCTTCTTTCACTAATCCCCAGGTGAAGCTGAGTAAATTGTATTAATGCAACAAATGTTTTTGGAGAGAATAGTTTAAAAATCAGTAGTTCATGTACTGCTGACTGAGCACAAAACTCATAGTTTTTCATTCTTATACTCAGAGCCCTGAATAATTTCTCAAGTGGGAATAATTGACCCTGTGACATAATAAATTATTTTGATCCAGTATTCCTTACTGCTGGCTGGAAAGGTAAAGATTTTTCCTCATAGGCAGCTTTCTTCCATGGGGAAGGTAAATAATGAACTACAAACAGTCAGCATCTGAGAAGAAAAGCTGCATCTCCTTACTTTGAGGAGGACGAGATGTCTACTTAAAGTTTATTCTTAATCTCTTTTCTCCCATACTTCCTATTTTGCTGCACCATAGCTCAAAACCCCAGTCTTGTGGGAAGTGTAGGACTTCTTGTAGAGCTGTGAACTTGAGAATGAAAAACTATTCCTGTAGAACGTACCCATCAACTGCTTTCTTATAAACCCTTAACTGATTTAGCTTGCATTGACATTCTGTGCCTTTTCTGTGTCTTGTCTACTTCTTTGCTCTTTCCATTAGATCCTCCTACTACTACCACTCGACTGCCCACGGTTCCCTGGCATCCTTCGACTGATGGCATCACAGGTTTAGCAACAGAACCTAGAATAATAGATTTCCCAACTTCAACCTTGCCAGCCATGCAGGAAGACACTTGGGGTACTGTCATCGGTAGTGCGGTGGGTGGGGCGCTGTTCCTCATACTTGTCAGTGGTCTGGTTGGAATTGTCTGCTATAGGAGAAGACGGACGTTCCGTGGTGACTACTTTGCTAAGAACTACATTCCACCATCAGATATGCAGAAAGAGTCTCAAATAGATGTTCTTCAGTCAGATGATGTGGATTCTTACCCTGACAGTATAAAAAAAGAAATAAAGCATCCAATGAACAGCTTAATATCTAAAGATTATTTAGAAGACCCTGAAAAACCCGAGTGGAACAATATAGACAATATTAACAGGTACCAGGAACGTTATGAAAGACCAATGGATTACTATGAAGGTGGAACTTTGGGAATGAAGTATATGGGTGGTGAATGTTACGATGACAATGAAGAAGACTTTGTTTCTCACATAGATGGCTCGGTAATATCTCGGAGGGAGTGGTATGTGTAGTAACAACTGAAAACTAAACGTGTACCTACAATTCATTTCATTGGGTGATCGCTTTCAGATTGTTTATACTTAACAAGAGGAAGAATAAACTTTTTGAAACTGTTTTTTTTTTTTTCCTTTTTCCCAAAAGTTTTTATATTGTGACTTGACACAATGGAAATACTGAATCTGGGGAAAATGTATTTGAGCTGCTCTCTTTCCCAATGCTGTACTACTGTTTGAGTTTTAATGCAGAGTGCTTATATTGGTCTATGTCAGAGGTAAAAAAGGCTAAATTAAAGTTGCCATTCAAATTGTTTAAGAATAAAAAATGGCTGTCTTGGCTCTCTGATTTAAAAAGAAGTTTACCTAAGGCAGTGATCAAATATAATCTTCTGGGGGTTTTGCTTCACATATTAAGTAAATTACTCCCATCTTGATACCATCTACGGTAAACTTAATGCTTCTGTGTAGTACATACTTTAACAATTAAAATGAGTTACAGCAGAGTCAAAGCTTTATTTTTAGGTGTTTTTTTCTGCACAAAAATGAATACCTCTTAGCATTTTAATGAGCCTTCTTGTAACTATGTACTTAAAAGAAGTCATTGCACTGAAACTTATGAACAAAAATTTGAGGTGTAACTGTGTGAACAGGTCAAAGGCTAGTCTTTGAATAAGATGGAAAATTATTTTTTTATAGTCTTTGATTTCTAAAGCCTATGCTGGTGTCTGTGTATATACATACAGTAAGATATTTTGTTAGGCCTGTAATTGGCAGAATGTCAAAATTCATTAATGAATACAAAACTCTTTGCAAGTACGCAGGGTACAATTTGAGAGACATTTTCTGAGGCTTTCTGGGAATCTTACCATTGACTTTGCAAGCCGAAGAACTGGACACAACTAAGAAAAGAAGTCTGATAGATTTTGGAGCTGGAGGCTGATGTGAATTTGCTTACTTACCCAGGTGCCAATAAATGTTTGCTAGAATTTTTATTGACCAGAAGTTAAAACAGTGGTTTTACGCTGCTTTTGAATAACTTACGATGCTTACTTTGAAGAGGGTAACTAGAATTTCTGATGATTAGTAGGGAAGTGGACATTTGCATTGCTGCTTCATATAGCTGAAAACATACTCTCTGATGCTGCAACTATAGAATGTATGAAACAGATTATCTAAACTCTGCAGTCTGTACCACAGTGGATTTGTTTTCCCTGCAGATAATTGATACTTATTGAACAACGCATTCTTCTTTAAAATGACACTGTAGGCATTCTATATAGGGCATCTCATTTGACATCTGAAGTAGTTCTGCTTTGTCTTGAAGCAGGTTCACCAAACTAGTTCAGATGAAATCACTTTAGATGAATTATACACCAATGATAAATAACAATTTGGATAGTAGATCCTTTGAAGTGCCATTTTTAGGGATTTAGCTTGAGGAAAATGAAGCCGACAAGGCTATTATTTTTGGAAACCTGAAAAGGGAAACAATCTCTGCTACCTTTGAAATAAAATAGGCTGTATAATTATGGCTACTTTGTGAGCACTCATGCTGGAAGGTCTTTTCTATCCTCATGATCTTGGGTATCTTAGAGCATTTAGAGCTTCACAAACATAATTGTATTGAGCATTGTAGACAATACACTGTGATTGCTTATGACTGCATGTCCTTACAAAAAGATTGACAACAGCTTTATTTGAAAATCAAATGGAAAAGCATCCCTAAACAACTTAGGTTCACGTTTGGTTTGGATTAATGAAGTACTGATACGTGACTGACCAAAGTCTCAAGAACAACAGCAAATGATATTGTGTGTATCTGTAGTTTGAGTGCTAACACAAAGGAGTTAAATTTTTAGCAGAAGGTTCTGATCCAAATCATTTCTGGAATAAAGAGATCATACCTCTCTTCAAATAAAAAATACTTGATGTATCATCTTTAAAAGATGGTGTTACTTAGAAATAAACAACCATAAACCTGTTCTCCACATGGGATATTTTGCTTTTGTCTCTGTGGATATTTTTTTTTTTAATTTTAAAGAATTATATATTTAATTCCTATGGGTTAAGAAGTTGATATGTTTTGGAGTTGGAGTTTAAAATAGGAATAGGGCTTATGCGTGTTGCAATGTTTTGTACATTATGATTGTTGTAAAAAGAATTGATTGTAAGTACAAATGGCTGTTGTGTGAATAAACTTTTTGTTACTTTCTGGAACATAGGTAGTGTACAGAAATGTTTGACAGATGCGCTCAAAGTTGGAGATGCAAAAGTATAATAAAACGAGAGGCTGGGTAGAAGCAACTGAAGTGTTTAAGATGGATTTTTTAGCATTTCCCCTTGGAGACCCCAAGCTTATAAAACAGGTGTTTTCAGAAACTATATTCAGAAGTATGAAACTTGGGAGTGATAAACAGGGATAGTTGCTATTCAAACAGCTTCACTTTACCCACAGCTCATACAATATCTGGGATTAACCTTCTTTCAAATATAAATAAAATTGCTGTAGCTCTGCTTTAACCATATGGTTTTTAATCTATTCCGATCTATTTCTAACCGACTGGTAGATAAACACTCTGTAGCTGGTACTGTGCATCTTTGGTGCTCTCTGGCTTTTTTAGCTGGTTATAAGAGGCTGGGTTTCTTTGTTGTTTGTTTAGGTTGACTGATAGAGTTTTTGTGACTATATTTTTCCTAAAGTAATTAAATAAAGCAAGTTAAGTGAACCCTCTGGTAATAGCGGTTTAGTTCCTGTACACTGTTACACTTGCTGAGATTTCGCTGTTTTTTCTGGTACTCAGAAGTAAATGGGTGGCTATCGTTAACTCATCCAAAATGGGATTCAGTGGTTGAACTTTGAATGAAAGTATAGTACTTTATGATGCTTCAATATTTTAGTGAAAAAAGACTTTGAAAATTAGCATGAGACAGTCAAGGAAATCTTCTGGTATAAGTCACAAGAACAAAATGTTTCCTTGAGTCTGAACTTGACAGTATATATTGGTTACCTACAACTTTCTTTGTTAACCAAAAGGACACTTACGTAAACTACACTTAAGCCAATGCAGTGGTTAAGGGAGTTTTGCACTGATTCATGTGCCTGTTTTTAGGAGAATGTGAGTTGTGGTTCTTACATGTGTAGATCAGTGTCTGACAGCAAAATGGAGCTTATGTCAAGAAAGCTGTTTTGTAGCACAGGACAATGATGGCTGAAGGTGGCATGTTGCGTTAGTCTTCTAGAGTGGATTACCTTCCTGCAAGTTGTTAATCTATCACTTTATCCCTTAACTCAAAGTAAGTCACCAAAAAATGCTTATTTCAGTTTTGTTCACGGTGTTTAAGCATACCTGCATGAGCAATTCCAGGTGAGTATTGTTGTCAGGTCTTTCATATGCAGCAAGAGGGCAGAAATCCCTTTATCAGGTTGGAGTTAAGGTGGTTTGTGTTGGAGTTTTTTTTTGGGAGGGGGGTTGTTTAGGTTTTTTTAAGTGAGGCGTGACAAGATGATGATTTTGTTCAGCTTTCCAGCATATAAAAGAAACAGCGTTAAAATTATTAATAATTGAGAAAACATACTGCATAGTGTTAGTCTTTTAATCTGAAGATTTCATTTGGTAAGAGATTCCATAGAGGATGGTCGTGTGGTATTTGGAGAGAGGCAGTGTGCGATTATTTTTTACAGAAAATAGCTGAAGTAGACTGCATTAGAAAGGTTACAAGTACAGAGCTATGTTAATTTTAAACTTCTTTGCTGTTATGTTTCTGATCCAGTAATTAGTGTAGATCAGAGCAATATTTCTGTTTGCTACCTCTGTTTTATGGATAAAAGTTTTAGTGCAACTTTTTTTGTTAAACCTGTTGGTGGAGGTTTGGAACACTGAGACTGGTAATGCTGAATTAAAGCTTTCCAGTAGGTTTCACAGTTAAGATTTCAAACTTTCTGAATCCCTAGTATATTCAAGTGGTTGACCTTTATAGACTGGCGTGCATTAACTCTACATAAAAGTTATTGAGCGTTGGCTTTGACCATGCTGAGGGTAAAGGACAAATTCTTTTCTAAAAAAATCAACTAAACAAAAACCAACCAACAAAAAAAAATTATGAAGCTCAAAGTAATTTTTCCCTCTCCTTCCCCCCTCCTCCTGCTCACTTAAAATTCATTTATAAAGATGACTGTTTATGGCTGGAAGTGTAAAGTCCCGGAGATCATAGGTGGCTTTAGGGCTTGTTTTGATAACTGTAAGTGAAGTATTAGTGAATTTGTGTTCATTGCCCCGGTAGTACATCTTTTTTCCTCTCATTTTAAGTTTCCCTTTTTCCTTTCTGCAGACTTCAGTGGCTCTAAATAAAGATGGCAAATAAAGCCATAGTTGTCTGTTTTTCTGAATTAACAACTCCTTTGCTCTTGTAAGTGCAAAGCTTGTGTGCTGTAACTTCATCTTGCCCTGAAATTGAAAAGCATGCAGGTAGTATTTATTAAAGGTAATCAGTGAAGTTTTTGATATTATATTGGTGTTGTATGAGCTCTCTCATTAATACCCGTTCTTTAATTGGCTGACTGGAGCCAATACTGCTGGTGAAGGACAAGGCTTTTTGTTTGGTCATGGAAGGAAGTAACAGAGCAATGCTGAAATAGTTTATCTGAGTATTGAAAGCATGTGAACTTCTTGAAGGTGTAATCTATGCTATCACATTGCAGATGTGCCATTTAAGCAGACATCTTCTGTTGCTGTAGCAGGGGCTGTGATTGGAGCAGTCCTTGCTCTTTTTATCATAACGATCTTTGTGACAGTGCTACTGACCCCAAGGAAGAAAAGACCATCTTACCTTGACAAAGTGTGAGTATGTGTTGGATTTTATGTTTTGTTTAATTGAAAACAATAACCAGAAAGAGTCTGTTCTATACAGGGATTGCAATGTCTGAGTTAATTTAGCAGCTGTTCAGCTGTCATAATTTGAGGCCATAGTTTTGGAGTAGAAATTTGTTTTCTGAAAAAGAAATAAGGAGGCTAGGTATGACTTCAGAGGTAATGCGAATCTTAATCTCTTCAGAAGTTTGTTGGGTTTTTTAGGGAAAACTGATAATCAAACTGGAGAGCGCAGGAGAGGTGTGTTTTTAATGATGCCACAGACTGCTGGCTTATTATAAAAGTAGCTCTAACATAGGAGTGGATTGATTGTGCTTTGCAGCAGTAGAAGTCCACAAAGATATGTAAAATGAAGCAAGCACCCACAGATGTGTGCTTAGAAATGACTTGACTCAACGTGCTTTCTGCCGTGTTGATTTTTGAAGTCTGTGGCACAGACATGGTTTACTTATTTAAGTATCCAATATAATCAAACAAAACCAAGTCAACAAAGAAAGTCTGAAAAGATTTCATCAGTTAAAGTTGTTGATGTCTAGACCCTGTCTGGAACATTCATAAAAAGTGGCAGTGGCTTTGAATATCTGTAAATACAAGTCTTTTCACACATGCCATATACAGTTAACACTTAAGCTGTATGAGGAAGAAAACATCTGTCATGTCTGTGTATACTTAATGAGAGTATAGAATAAGAATAAAATAACTCACAGCATTTAGCATAAAGTAAATTTGAGCATTTGAATCTCTTGAGCTAGCAAGATGAGTCAAGTGTTTTCCTACAACTGAGTCATTTCTAACATTGTTAGAAATGCTGGTTGCTGGTTTGTTTCTCTTAAGTTCTGTAGCTGAAGCATAATTATATGAATAGTTTGAAACATTCTAATTCTTTTAGAGTCATTTGTTTTCACTGAGAAAGTTACAATAGAGAAGTGTTGCATGTCATATTTAATCATAAGGCTTTCTCAAAGGCTTTTCAAGGAAAGACTGTAGCAGTAAATGTTGGTCAAGCTGTATCTCATAACCTAGAAATGATAATAGATACCAGTAGTTTCTAATTCTGCTTGGGGGATGGGGATGTTCAGTTTTCTTAACACCTCACAGGATAAATAACAAGTTATAGGTGGTGCTTTTCCACAAAAACTATGTGGCTGAATTATTGCCGGTGGTGGATGTGTTAACATTACAGTGCTTCATATATGTCATTGCTGACTGAAAGGTGTGTGTCCCTGAATGTTGCGTGTTGGATGATCTGGTAGCTGAAATAAATAGTCTCTGACCATTCAGTTGGACTTAGCAAACATGACATGTCATATTTCATTCTTCACTACAGGATTGATCTTCCACCCACTCACAAACCATCCTCAAATGAGGAAAGAGCATTCTCTGTACCACAGAAAGAAGCCATGCTTCAGGTGAGTAAACAGTTACATATATCTTAAATTGAGATAGGTAAAGTGTTCCTTTTCCTTTGTCATGTCAGATTAGTCTGATTTTGCTTTTCTAGTCATGTATTTCAATTCTTGGTTCGGAACGAAGAAATTTCCCTGCTTATGTGATATCTGAATCTTAGATCCTTGGTGTTAGTTGTCCTTAAAAGTCAGGAAACTAGTAGATCCTTTCTGTATCTCTAATAGTGTTAGACAGACTGTGCGCCTCCTGAATTAGAAAAAGCTATAGTTTAAATTCTGTGGTGATTAAAAGAATATACATAGTTTTATGAAACAGTCTTCATATGAGGGGAACAAATATAGTTGGTAAACTTAAGTGTCTTCAGCAGCATCATCTTTGCTAGTAACAGCTGTCGTTCTTTTAAGCTGTTAAAGTTCATGTGGATTGTAGGATCATAGAGGTGATACTGGAAAGCTAATTCTAACAAATGAGGAAGTTAAAATAAGTGGGGAACAAGGAAGGGTAAGGCCACCCTTTTTAGCTACAGCATGGTCTTATGCTGTGTTGTACTGCTTGTGAAGTTCCAGGTGAATTCAGAAGGCTTCTGCTATATTAGAGAGCACAGAAGGGACCTGTTCAAGGGAGACAAGCTTCAATTAACAGCATTGATTGTTGTGCTTCGTATAATAAACTAGTCTGTCTGTGACAACTATGATCCTGACTGTAGCCCTTCAAGTGAGTGTGTAGGGGTTGTATGTATTCAATCAGTCAGTCTTAAGTTTTTTCTATTATTTCTGCTTACACTGAAGGAAACATTAATCACCTATCAGTGTTACTGAGAATTAGATGGTAATTGTTCTTAATGGGATTTTGTTTCATGTTGAGTAGCTTGTATAAATAATGTGATTCTAATAACTTGTACTGAATTAAAAGACTGAGGTAATCCAGGCAGTCATTTGTTTATAACAAAGAGTTGTTTTACAGTAAACTGGTGTATTTTCACAGCTTTCATGACCATAGAAGCTCTTTTTTTCTTACAGAGGGATGCCCTAGGGAAAAAAATTCTTCACCCACTTCAAAGACAGATTATGATGGAGTTGTTAGTAATGCTGAAAATATTCTTGTAGATTTTCTTAATGTGATTGCTGATTACTAAAGCTCAATTGCTGATAGAAGCTTTCCTCTATATCATGAAAGTAATGCATGAAAAAATACTGTGTATTAAAATTACATTGAGTAATGCTTGCTTAAATTGTTCTTGAATGAAACACAAAGCTTTGGAGATCTGTTGCTACTATTAGTTGCTACTTATAGTAGCAACATGATAATTATAACATTATGAAGGTGTAAAGCATGTAGTTGGCAAAAAGTATGATACATTTTTGTTTTCTGATGTTGAACATGGTATAGCACCTAAGATAACACAAAAGAAAATGCTTTTCTGTGCTCAGGTTGAGCATCTTCTGCTATGTAGCTACTCTTTCTTCTGTTGCTACAGTACTCAACAAATGCAGTATCAATGAATCATGCTTCTGGCAAGACATTCCTATGCTTTAGCTATTATGGTAAAAGATTATCTTGCTTGTAGAATCAGAAGATGTGGACTATTGTGTTATTTGTTCATCTGTAGTGTTGCTACCTGCAAAATGACAGTGAAAGAAAATGCAATTATTTATCCCTTACTGGGTTACTTGTGAAGTGTATACCTTACTGTTTTCGATTTTGGAACTCTGCTGTCATTGAATTCTTTCTTGGTTTTGCTTACTGTGTCTTCTGTTAGTACTTAAGAACTAAGAAAGGCTAAACCTGACTGTAGTCTTTGTTTAATGTAACATACAATTTGTTATCTAAGCATATTTTATAAATAGAGGAGAGACCCTACACAGGCTGACTTATGTACTCAGTTCTCTCAAACTGAATAAATACAATTCTAAGTTGGTTTGGGTGGCAGAAGATCCTGTTCTTTTCCAGGTTAGATTTTAACTGGGCTTTATTTAAAAATAGTGGTGTAATGTTGTTAGTGTACATGTTATTTTTTTCTTCTGTTGAACTCCAAATTTGAAAGAACTGGAGGCGGAGTCTTCTTGTCTGATACTACCCATAATCAACATGTGCTCTGTTATGCTTGAGGCAAGAGCCTCTGCTTTATTCAATAGCAGTGTCAGAATACTAGCTTTAGTCAAGAAGTGCTTGCTTGTGTTGTTTTGGTGTAGTAAGCCACCACTTGAGTGGCTGTCAAGAGAAAAGCAAATCAGCCTGTCACTATGTTTAGTGCTGTTTGACTGAAAGTCTGTACTGACCATGTAATTCATATTCTAGATAGCATCGTTTAGTCATACATTAGAAGCAAGCTCATGAGCACCTCTCTAGATCAGACATAAGATTCTGATAATGCTGAAAAGAACTTTCAGCTTCAGGTGAAGTATCACTGCATTGTCAGCAGCAATAGATGATGAAATTCAACCTGAGTGGAAATGATAAGCTGCATAAAGGTGCAAAGTAAAGTTAAAGGGGAATTATTATAAATGGTGCCTTCTGTATACTCAAATAACTGAAAGTGGATTGATGAAATTTAAGTTGATTCTGGTAATTTGTTATATGTAATGTGCAATTCCAGTCATCTGTACAGGTACTGTTCAAATAATGCGCAGTAGCTTTTTTGGTTCTTGTCAAGTATTCCAGGTGCAATTGATAAAGCTGAAATTCTCCTGTCCCAGCAGTTCATACTTAACTAGATTTTACCCATATCTGAGTCAATGGGTGTTGGTATTAAAATGAAGGGGGATGTTGTAGATGTTTAATAACACTGGATAGCCAATGACATAGTTACTTCTTCCTATTTGAAAGCTTAAAGTATACTTTAAGTATATGCTAATGTTTATGTATTAATGTTAAATAATAAGCTACATGTCTGTAGAAGTACCATGTACCTGAGTGCTCCTAATAATTTCTCTGTGGTATTTGCTGATGCCCATATATATTTTAATTGAATCACTTGAATAAAACCCATTCACTTACGGCCCTAAAAGTGTGAAGCAAAAGTCCAAAGCATAGGAATATTAAGTGGAACAATGAAAAAACTGCAGTGTAAATAGTTTTATTTACTGTCAAGATTGTAGGTTCATCTTTATCAACTTTTTAGCAACTAATCTATAGCTTTTGTCAGGTACCTTTTTAATAATCACTGTCATAGAAATACTATTCTGTTACTCTGAACTACTTTTTGCGCGTTACATTAAAGAGCAGTGAGCAGCATGAAGGCTGTGTCTTTGTTGAGAGCAGAATCTCTGCTTGGCAACTGAGTTATGGAGCAAACCAAGAGGAAGCTGAACAATGGAACAATTCCAGTGACTTAAATAGGAATTCCTCTCTTGCATAATACTTATAAGAGGAGTGGAAGGAGAGGTGCTAATTTAGGCAATCCTTTGAATCATTATTGTTTCATTAACTGAGAAGAGAAATACAGCCCAGTACGTAATTCTAGCTGTGAAAAGACTGACTTTAGACTCAGTTTTAAGAACACTTGATGTATTTAGCTAAGCAACCCTGTCATATTCTACAGATCTTTAATGGTAACATTTGCATTCCTATTCAAAGCAGAAAAGATATTGTGTTTTAAACCCAGATGGCAACTGAGTACCATGCAGCCATTCGCTCACCCGCTGCCTCTGTTCCCCTCCCTGGGCAGGATGGGGAGGAGAATTAAAAGAATGGAAAAACTGAGGGTTGAAAAAACAACTGTTGAATAACTTAAGTACAATATTTTAATAATGAGGGGAATAACAGAGAGAGATGGGGGGGGGGAACAAAAATAATAAACACAAGTGGTGCACAGTACCATTACTGATCTCCTGCTGGCTGATACTGAGCCGTAAGTGAGCAGTGATTGGTACCCTAACTTAAATGAATGTATAGAAGTGCAAAAGCTAAGGGTAAGGACGAGGAAAGGATGGGACATTACTGAGATTGAGTTCTTTTGAAAAACATTTTTGAGGGCAAGAACATGGGTGTATGACCACTGCCAGTGTTACCTGCCTGTATGAGCGCTTGTTGGCTGATGGTGGAGCTTCTGCTGTAGGACTAGCAACTTACCTACTGTGTTGTTGCTGCCCCTGTGAGACTGTTGGAAAAAGTAGGAATTACAAAGCAAACAAATGCTCAGTTGTGCAAAAGACATTGCTTTAGCTTATTATGCCTCTATAGTAGTAGCTAACTGTGGTGTAGGGGGAAGAAACTTAATGAGTGATGATTTGGTAGCGTAAGCTGAATCCTAAATTGTAATTCTCAGGTAGCATTGCTTGTTGTGATTAAAATTGGCCATTCTTTAACTCAGGCAGTTGGTGATTAACTGCGTGTTTGGAAATAGCTGTTTTGCTAACAAAAGTACTCCATCATAACAGTGCAAAAGACCCTTTCTTTTAAAAAAGGGGAGGGGTTGAATCTTCTGTGTTAAGTAACTGGCAGGATAATCAGTATAATATATAGCTCTGTCTAATCTGAAAATTGAGATCAAAACCAGCCCCTCTGACAGGAAGCTGACTCAATTGTAGGAAGGTTTACTCCTGATGAGGAAGTGTGTTCTAAATCTTTCCTGCAAATAAATACCTTTCTTTGCAGAGATTCAAATGTATAGTTGCAGTACAGTTTTTCTTTCTTAAAACTATAATTAAGAAGGGGAGGGGAAGGGGGAGAGTGGAACCTTTAGATACTCTCTACCATTTTTCTATGGAGTTTAAACCCATAAATGCCTAATCAAGATATGACTTCCTTGGGATTTGAAAATGTGTTAAAGAGTGTGCTCTGTGTAATGTGTGCAGTGTGTTTATTAGATGGAGCTCAGAAGAAGTGCGAGGAAGCATTTCTTCCTGAAATAAGTAGAAATTTGTTTCCCAGAGAGAATCAAATTGGAGGTAAGCATATAAGCGCGCACAAAATGGAAAGCTGTGTTTTCTTTAATGATTTTGGAAGTTAACTAAGTTTTGTTTTAGCTGTTTGGTCTGTTTGGAAGGTTCTTGTATTGTCTGTCCCTGAAGATACGGTGGTGTGCTCTTGTGTTTTGGTAGGTTGTATGGGGGAAAATGAGTGGGGCAGTTCAGGCCTGGACTCTTTTGCTTAGTTCAAATTCTATGTTGTTTTGTATGTTCAAGATGAGTATATAAGGTGATCAGTGCTGTAACTGCTGTTTGCATGGAAATAATTCAGCAATTTATGTGTGCAGGCAGGTGATGAAAATGATGACCTGTGTGACTGAAGTAGTGAAGAAAAAATCATATCCCAGCTATTCTTACTGTGAATAGGGTTATTTATGAACTGTATGCAGTGTAGCTTGTTTGTATTAGATTCTGGCATGACCCCTGTTACAGAAGGAACTCTTCCTGATGTATTGGGTCTTTGCTAGCTTCAATCGATGGTTTTTCTTCATGCTGTTGCTCTTAATGTGGTGCAGTTGTCCTTTCTTTGGAAACAATTACAAGCATCCTATGTTTGTCCACTCTTTGTCTTGCATTTTGTCATATAATCTCATAACTGTTAAGGCTGTGTTCTGCTTGTCAATAAAGCTTCACCTTTCTAGTCGTCATACTGGTATTTCTTAGACCAGTAGCTGTATAATCTCAAGGTACATGTTTGTTACTTTTGGCTATACCGGAGCCTGTTGTCTTCAGCTGCTATAATGTTATTTCCAGGTTTTTGCCTACTTGGTCGCCTGGAGATTGCTGATAGTAGGGGTGTGAAATTGGCTAGTGACAGACTGTAGCTAAAAGGAGCAGTATTAAGCTGCAGTTGTCTGTTTTCTGAATAAATCTGATAACTAGTCAATGAGGACTCCCTGTTCTTGACCAGATATATTTAGTTGTAAGTTACTATGAAGAAAGCTTTTTAAACTTAACTCCTTTACGTAGCTTAAATGGGAAATGCTGGTTTTCCAGGAGTTTTGTTCTTTTTTCCTAATCAATCACAGATGTTTGTGGTGTGTTGATGCTTTGTTTAGAAGGAAGATAACTGAGGAAGGAGGATGGTTTGGAGATCTTTAGCTTTACGGAATAAACTCTTAAGTTGGTAGAGGAAACTACTTAGTTGAGAAGTGTTGCTAGGGGATTATGAGTCAAGCAGTATAAGTCCCAAGATCCCACTGGGGAGAGTCCTGGGCAACATCTCGCTGCCTCTTGTCTCCCATTGGATCAGTGTGATGAAACTCAGATAAGCATTTATTCTTGTCTTCCAGCAGGTGCCAGATTTACTATAGCCTGCCTTTATGTACTTGTAATATCACTGATACGCATTTGTTCTCTCTAATTGAGGGCTAAACACAAGCACTTTCGTCAGGCCAAAGCATAGTCATGCTGTTGGGGAAACTGGTATTCACTGTGTGTGTTCAGGCTCAATGCATTATCTCATAAAGCTGCCACAGTCTCAGATGCTTTTGATCACCAGATTGCTGTCAGATTTAAGACTTTTTTTATTCCAATAGTTGTGTGATGCTCAAGAGTTTTGAAACTTAGTCTTGAGGACTCAGTAGAAGTATATTGATCTCAGTGGTGGGACTGTTCTTGGGGAAGTAACACAGGGCAAGTAACTGCAGAATAAGTTGACTTTCTAATACTAGGAGAGGGAATCGGGTAGCAGGACACAGCTAGATAGTAAGCTGGGTTTTTCCCTATGCTAACATAGCCAATGTTCCACAAGACTAATGGGCTTAATGAATCAAGTGATGGACTCCTATGTGAGTTGCAGAAGAACTTCCTGCTGTATATGGTTATTTTCTAATTAGCAAGCCATGCTGAACAGTAGGAGCAGACACACAGTTGTCATTAAGATGTAGAGTGTTCATGCTATGTGTTTGGGAGGATTTTGGTTGCTATTAGCTCTTGTCCTGTCCTGTGGATAGAATGCCAGTTAGTTCCTGATGTGCATCTAGCTATCAGGACTTGCTGGAGCCCAAAACAGTGTTTTGGAGAGATACACTTTGAGGAATGGGTTTTAGGCCTCACATAAAAACTTAATGGTAAAACATGTAGGAGATGTAGACTGCCAGTTGGGAAATCCATCAGTGAAACAACCTGGGGTAGACAATCTGTAAATACATCTATGCTGCTTTAATTAATAAGGGGAAAATAAAATCAGTTTAATTATACTGCAGAGCAATTGCTTTTATTTGTTTAGCGTACCCTCATTACACGTTTAATTTTTCAGTGGGAAGTACTTTGTTTAATTTTATCAAATCAAGAAATAAACATACTCCCGTCTACTCTCAGTAGTGTACAAGTAAGTTCCTTTTCTGTTTAATACTTCTGTGCAATATCAGGCTCAGCACTTATCCATATGATGCTTGTGAAAACTTTATGAACTGATTTTTGCTTTTACTTCGGTTTTAATCTGTGGTTTATCTAAAATCAGCCATGTTAAAGTAAAGCTTTACAATTTTTCTCAAGCATGCTTATGCTTAAATAAAATTGCAAGATTAAATGTGTAAATAACACTTCTGAAATGGACAATAGGTTCTTCTTTTCCACCGGAGATTAGCTTGTAAGTATTCCTATTAGTCATCAGTTAAGACGTTTCACGCGGCAGAGTGTATTTTGTGATGGCTGGCATTTTTGTATAAACTGAACCTGTTCTGCAGTGTCAAATTCTGACTTGCTTCCACTGTAACTTCTCTAATTTCAGAAAGAAAGTTGTGCTTTGCAAACCCAATACAGAGAAAAGGATACTGGATACTTTCAGCAGATGGTAAATAATAAGATGCTTTGAATTCCTGATAAAAGCTTTGATTTCATCTTGTTCCTTAAAAGAAGCTTATAAGGATGTCTTTCATAAAGAGCAAAGTATTTGTCCGTGCTTGTCAATAACTGTTGGATGTGTGGATTTGTTATCCATGAAGTGGGAAGTACCTAGGTAGTTTTGCTGACTAATACGTAAATGCTATATCTCAGAAGTTTTTGTTGAATAAATTGTCAGCATTCCTGTGCTTTGTTATTTTCGTAGTTTTGATTTGCTTTTTAAATGTATTGAGCCTTAAAATCTAACTTAATTTAAAGCAAACATTTGAGGTTAACTCTGAGTAGCAACTAATGCTTTTGTCAGGTCTGTTAGTGAATGGAATTTTTAAGTTCATATTCCTTGATTCATAGGGCCATTTTACAGATCACGCACCTTCCGTTTTGCTTAACACTTTAACCAAACCAGGAACTGTAGTTTCTATGCATGAACTACGAAACTGATTACTTCTTGTGTGTTTAGAACATTGTGAATGGAAGACAACTTACTTGTGAGGCTGAAGAGCCACAGGAGGAAGAAGGCATTCAGCATATGTATCCTGTTTATCAGCAAACATACTACAAAAATTGGAGCAGCAGATACCCAGAAAACTCAGGACCTGGAAGAGTCTACATCAATCCAAGGGAGCATTATGTATGATTCTGTACCCAGGTGTCTTAACTCTTAAAATATGAGGAGTTTAATACCTGCTGACAGTATGCCCATTGTGTCTTGTAGGCCTTCATCTCAAAAAATAAGTCTTTTGGGTTTTTTTTTTTTCCTGTGGGAACAAATTGCATGGAGATTTTTATATAGATAAACCCTATGGAATCTGAGACTTAACTTGCTTCTAGTGTTTGGTATGCATTTGTAGTTATATCAGCCTGCCAAAAGAGGAGAGCCGTTTAGCTTATTAACCTTTATAGTCATAAGATGTATAAACTTGATGAATTGGTTGACACAGGCCAAAATGTAGTTAAGCTGTTTCCCTGGTTATTTCTGAGAGCGTTCTCTCTCTGAATGGATACTTTACAATAACCTATGTAAAAGTAAGTATATCAGCAAGACAGCTGAATCCCTGGTGACATAATCGCTCTCAGCTGAGTAATTTTTTCAAATCTTAGAAAACTTGGGATAATTGTCATTTTGACTGGCATTAGCTATTGATTTCTCAACCAGCTCTACCTCTCCCAGTCAAATGAGCAACTAGACTACCTCTCAAGTACTTTGTTTCATAACATACTTTGTGTGTCTTCCCACCTTGTTAAAAGTGAAGCAGTTTCCCTACATCAGAAACTGTTTTGTTTTATATAGATCCTGGTGGTTATTTGATGTTACTTGCTGGTTGTGGTTTCGCAGTAGCTCTTGTATGAAACTTAGCTGTAGGAAGTAGATGACTAGACAAACAGAACTTCCTCAGAGAGTCTTAGGTATAGCTGCATCTTGCCTGCAAATTGCTGTTTCTATTTTTCCAAGTGTTACTCCCACCTTAAGTCTTGCAGACTTGGTAATAAGTACACTTCACGTTCTTTGGTTTCTTCTCAATTGCAGTAAAACTGCCTGTGATGTGTTCTTACATCTTAGCAAGAAAAGGAAAACTTGAGTAGAGTGTGAGTGGTTTTCAGCACTGTCCTTAAATCTTCCTCAGTAGTGTGCGCTAACTGGAGAATGTCTTGGTGTTACCAGTGCTAACATTATCCATGTTAACTTTTGAGTATGGGGTGATGGTTGAAAAATGTGCTCAGGATCTTTTTCTAAAAACAGTTTTCTTTTGGAGCAACAAGTAAATTTTTAACAAGTGAAAAAATACGTGTTCTGAAATGAGCTTACAGAGCAATCTTTAAGTATTTTAAGACACCAAGAAATAAGGCAGTGACTAAAATTTGCTGGAGAAACTTAAATGACTTGTGTATTCTATACTCACTAGTACAGAGTAATGATTTTCATTCAAATGATCTGAAAAAATGTTGAGAAGAGTGGCTGTGTCATACTCAACTAGCTACCGTTCTGTTATTAACCATTGCTTCTGTGATACTAGGGTTTTCTCTGATTATGTTGGAGTTTTCAGAGGGAAGAGTCACAGTTGTTGAAGCAATAGAATTGAAAGCCGGCATAGTTAAGTGTGGTACAGGCAGGATGCTGTTTTAATCTGTGTACAACCTGCATTCATCTCCATCGTCATAAAAGTTAATGAGATATTCCTACCTACAATAGGGCCAGGTAAGTATTTCTAGTTTGTTGCAGGTAGCAGCCACATTATGGCTTAGGTGCCCATATTCCTTTGTTAAGCAGCTTTATGTTACATGACGTGGATGATGTTGACAGTGGAAGAAATGGCAGAGAAGGTCGAAGAGTACCTGTTTCTCGTGAGCTTAATTCAAGCTGCTGTTGACTTGCCTTTCTCTTAGGGGCTGAGCATGTTCCTGTAAACTGAGCAACTGTTTTCAACTTTAAAGTCTCCTGCTGTATTTGAGATGTAAAGAAGGGATTGTGTGCCCCATAATATGTTTTTCAATAATGTAATTTTAAGCAGCTACCTCTTTCCACAAACGTTGCCTTACCTATCCTTACCTTACTGCAGCTGCAAAAATCATCTAGTGCCAGAACATGAGGAGAAAATAGTGTCTTGAACAAATGTTAAAGCAAATGGAATGACAGAACTTAGAGGTGAACTATACTGTGCGAGATAGCTTCATAATATCACTGAGCAAAACTTCACACAAAATATGTTTGGGTATATAGAGTAGTTCAAAACAGTGTTATTGTGATGCTTCCACTACATTCATTAGCACAATGTGGTATTGAGCAGATGATCATTTCAGTTCCTATTATGTTGGCAGATGATGTAAAAACCAATTATTTGGGGTTCAGACCTCTTCTACTGCTTTTTATTCTTCTTTGCAAATCCATTTTTGTTTGAAGAGTTGAACCTTTGGGGGAAGGAGGAAGGCAGAAAGCTACCTGCAAAGCTTGTAATTGCTTTTCTGAATTCGTTAAAACAGTTCAAACCAGGAAAATGGAGCCCAGCTGTGTTGCACAAGTTATGTATCAAGTTATGTATAGAAAGCTTGAATTGCAAACTACCCATCAGCCCTAGAGTCATTAGGGAAATATGTTATCATGTTTATTACCTGGGAGAAATGGTTTGTTTGTAATCTATTCAGGGATGTTTAGTGGGTTAGGGGTGTTTTGAAATGTCTTCAGTTTGGCTGGATTTTGAGGGGGAGAGGGGGTGGGATTTGGCATAGAATGCTGTGAAGAGCGCATTTAATGTCTGCTGATTAGAATTTCCCACAGAAAGGATTGCACAGATAGAAATATAATCTGCTTTTTTAAGATGTAGAAGATGTCCTGTTGTATTTTTGTACATTTTCATGTTTGTATTTGTATTTTGATTTGAATAAAAACATTTGAAATGCACACTTTTGATATGTTGTTCAGATTTAGGATTGCTTAAGGTATAGGAAATGTATCCATTCTCTTGGGGATATGTTTTCTCCTCTCTGGTGTATACGCAGAGCCTGTGTTCTGTTCTCTAGCAGTACCACTTTCAAATATCTGTGATGTTGGATGATGAAATTAGATATCTTTTCAATTTTGTTTTGTTTAACAGAGGCCTGTTAAGTGAATACCCAGTGTAAACTGAACACCTGAAATCACTGTTGAGGAAAGTAGGAATGGAGGAGAAGAGTAGGAATTCACATTTCAAGCTTTGATAAATGAAAGTTGTCATCTGCTCAAGCATCTTTATATTCTACAAGCTACTCTAATAATAGAAAACATAAGATCTAATGTTTGGCGTATATCCAAAATGCTTGTGGATGTAATAGAAAGGAAAACTAAGCAAATGTATTAAACTACAAAAAAAAAAGGAAACACTTAAGATTATTAAATGACTACTGCTGTTCCTCCCAAAATGATCTAATGTATTGGGTATTCAGCTGAAAGAAAGCCTAATAAGAAGGTGTGATTCACAAAGAGCAGAGGGAAGGTATTCTCTTTCAGGTTTCTTAACTTCAGCTGTTTTCTGACAGCATTGCTGCTATTGCCTTCTCTGAGTGATGCAAATTCAGGTGCAGAATGCTGTGGTGTTGTATAGATAAATGCTTAAAATGTAGTATAGTAGTGTCTTGGATACCCTAGACCTGAAGTTTACTCTTCAGGAGCCCACTGCGTTGCTTGAAGGCTCTGCATGTAAGTGCTATAGGAACAGAACATATTGAATTGTTTTGACAGTGTAGGTCACTGCAGAGATTAACTGACTGGCAGGGCTGAAGCTCCAGGCAGAACGTCCAAACTGGCCTTGGTAGTTCTTAACTGCCTAGTTGCCCAGTGGGAGGGCAGCCAGCTGGTGGTATAGATCTCTGGAGTACTTGGGGAAATGTAAAAGAACCGACTTGGTGGGGAAAGAGATAAGTGACCTGGCCTGTGAGCATGGTTAAAGATAGTTATGCTCTAATGAAGGGCAAAAAAGACAAGTAAAAGTTCTGGTAAAACATTAAGGTGGTGACAACTAGTGGTTGTATCTCAGTAGGAGAACACTTTACTTTATTCCCTTGTGGAGATAGATGGTTTAGAAAAATCAGTGGTGTTAAAGCCTAGCAACGTGCTTTCTGTTTTCTTTTTGTCTTGCTGTGTAACTGATACGTATTTTCGTGATATTTGTAAGCAGTGGCAAAATTGCTAGGCAGGAGTGATCTCACTAAGAAACCAGTCCATGAAAGGACCTACCTGTGGATAGTGCTTTCTGGAAGAGCTTTTGTCTCTTAAAGTTTAGGCAGCTTTTAGATTGTGCTGCTGAGCTCTTTGTGCCTAATATCACTAGAGGCTTTGAAAAGCAGATGCCTGTGGTTTGATGCTTAGCCAAAACCTGGACTGGTTAAGGAGTCTACCTGTCAAAGTACTGGTTGAAAGCTCTAATAAGCCTCAGAAATTGTCTCTGACGAGTCAAGTTTCTGTATTTATTGAAGAGTATGGCGTTGCTCTTGGTAATTAACTTGTAACTGAATGATATTAAATGCACAAAAAAAGATTTTTGAATCTTAGTCATAGTTATAGAAACAATGTGAAACCCAAGTAAAGATGTTTAGGCATTTTAATCTACACTGGTAACCCCTCAGTGCAGCTTTTCCTAGTCTTATGATCTTACTTGAGTTGATTTTATGCTGTATCTAAATCTAGATCTTTCAGTTGCCAGTAGGAAATAAATTCTGCTTAGGAGCCTACAAGACAAGCTGTGATTCTTCTACCCTTTTTGTGACTAGTAATCAAGACTGTGTAATTGGAATTTAGCTTACTATTTTGAGACCAAGTTGGAGACAAAGTAGGCTCCAGCTTGCTCACCAGCTGAATTTTAATTTACTGTGCAGGGCTGCACACAGAATGCACAGATTATGCTGCGTGTAATAAAAAGACATTTTAACTTGAATTTGGCCACGGCTTTATTATATTCTTACTTGAAATGTACTCTTCCCCTGGAATAAACTAGAATTAGACTGACAAGAAACAACATTTTTGATGCTGATTGCTGAAGGAGGAAGTTAAAAGCATTTGCTGTTGCACTGCCCTTGAATTTGGTCCTGTTCTGGTAAAAGCGTACTTTAGTGGGTTCTGAGGTTTTTTATGATGTCTGTGCTGTTATCTCAAGATACTTTCACTGCTCTTAATGTAACCTGATGATTTAGATGTCTTTGATTAAATCCTTGTCTGCCACTTTTGCCTCTGGTTCTAATCCAGTGCCAACTGACTTTGGTCTAAATGCTGGGAAGTAACTTCATTTTAGCATCTCTATGAAAGTAATAATCTAGCTGTATGGTAAATGAAAACATAGGCAGTTGGGTTTGTCTTCTGACTAAATAGGCTCTTCCAAGACCAGGCTCAGCTACTTCTATGGCTGCTGCTGTTAACCATAAAAACCTGAAGCTGCCTCAGTTTAATCCAACTAACAGAGGGCTCTTTCTTTCCTTGACGTGAATTGAGAGGGAAGAGAGAAATCACCAAATACCTATGTATTGATCCAGGCAGGTTTAAAATCCAAACTTACTAGATAGCATCACTTGTAGATTGGTCCATTCAGGTAGGCTAAGCAGATGGACAAAAGACTTAAGGTTGCTGGAGGAAGTATTGTACCTTTTCAGGGGGTGGTGCTTTGTTTCTAATGCTTGTGACTTTAATTAATGTGTCCCTGTCAGCTGGATCCATTTCCTGTGGCTAGAAATATTCATAGAAGACCTGGATTAGTACCAAATAACAAACATTGGGTAAAGTAAAAAGTCTCACGTGTTTGGATGTGTTTTGTGTTGGCTCTTCAAGCCCTTCTGAAATTGGCTACTAAAAAATTGGGTCCTTAAAGTTTCTTACTCCTTTCAACTAAAAAGTCAAGCCATCTGCTTTACACTTCCTCTTACCTTGGAGAACAGGAATTCTTCCTGGCCGGGCTCGATGCCCTAATCTATGTGGCGCAGATGTGGCCATTATCAAGGATTGTGTCTGGAGAGAAAGATGGCTTTACAGAATCCCTCACTGCGGAATTGTTCATTTGAGCAGCCAGCAAGGCCTGTGGTGTCCTGCGACTCTCTGTACACTGGGT
Source organism: Psittacus erithacus (assembly GCA_009867235.2). Lineage (NCBI taxonomy): Eukaryota > Metazoa > Chordata > Aves > Psittaciformes > Psittacidae > Psittacus > Psittacus erithacus. The sequence continues at coordinate 13,614 of WYDI02006230.1, read as the reverse complement.
AGACTAGCCTTTACATAAACCAGAACCTGCAAGTTCTGCCTGCCCTCTGCAATGCAGGTCTGCCTGGGTTGCATTCTTTAAAAGGGAGCTTTTCAGATTGACAGTGTTTGATTCAGTTACATTCAGGGTTATTAGTGAAACTAATTCTGATTGAAAAAAAAACCTATTCTGTTTCTGTTAATTCCATAGCCTGTCTGCCTCCTATCCCTTTCCTACATCTTTGCTCCTTCTGTATCCATAGAGTGGTTCTTTGCATGGTAATCTCAGATGTCAGTTTTTTTCAGCAGGGAGAGGCAACAGCCTCTCCCCTAGGATTCTCTTTCTCTTTAGAGTCTTGGCTAAATATCTTCCACTAAGGTAGCTACTTGGGGTTTTAGTAAGGAGAAGGTACTTAAGATGAAGAATAGATCCTGTGTTTTATGGTATTAGTCTCTTTTGCTTCTGCTCTGCCTTCTTGGGACAGTTAAGCTTTGACTTCATAGAAATGGTTGAGATTGTGTTGCACCATTTCTTTTCCACCTCTTTCATGTTCTGTAATGGTGTGAGGTAGCTCATGTTCAGTAGTGGGATTTCATGGTAAAATATCTTCATCTCTTGATAGTAGAAATGAGCTCTGTGCCTTTATTATACTGAAGTAGTGCTACCAATCAACAAAAAAATACTGTCCTCTGCCAAAGCAGTGACTGACACTTCAGATTTCTGAAGCCATTTTAAATAAACTGAAGCTAAGACCTGTATAGTTCAGTAGAAAGAATAGATTAATTAGGGTTGGAAAGGACCTTAAGATCATCCAGTTCCAACTCCCCTGCCATGGGCAAGGACACCTCACACTAAACCATGTCACCCAAGGCTCTGTCCAACATGGCGTTGAACACGGCCAGGGATGGAGCATTCACTATTTCCTTGGGCAACCTATTCCAGTGCCTCACCACCCTTACAGTAAAGAATTTCTTCCTTATATCCAATCTAAATTTCCCCTGTTTAAGCTTGAAACCATTACCCCTTGTTCTGTCACTACAGTCCCTAATGGAGAGTCCCTCTCCAGCATCCTTTAAGCCCCCTTCAGATACTGGAAGGCTGTTATGAGGAAGAATCTGGTTAGTTTGGATATTGATGCTACTTAGCTGACTGTTGTAGGTTACTGTAGGTTATGCAAAAGCTCACAGTTTTGAGGCAAAGTGAGAGAATTAAAATTGTCACTTTCAAATGTGTTACTATGAAATCACATCCAAGTTTCGCCATCTGTTTAAGATTGGATCTGTATGCAGATTAAATAGCTGCATAGCCCTCTAGTCCATCAAAAGATTCATCGAAAAAGCCAAAGGTAATTGAATTTGTAGTGTCACTGGTCAGGCTTGAGTGCATGATTTGCACAGCAAGTGTATTTGACCCCATGGATATCCGTGTGAAATAAAATGCCTGGTGGGTGCTTGTATGCTTGTAAAAGCGTTGATTAAAGAGTAAGTACTTGGGTTACTGTACTGTGAAATAACTCGGTAAATTTGAAATAAGAATATCTGCTCTCTTTAACAAGATGTGGGGGGTGGCATGAACAAGAAGCTGCAGTCAAGGTCGCAGAACAGTGGCAGCTTAAAGTAGAAATCAACTTAAACTACAACTGAATAATTACAACAAGTAGTGACATTGCCTCCTTTTGTGATGGAATCTTCTGGTTTCAGGTAAGCCTTTCTCATGCAAGAATGTAAAGGATCTTACCTTGAAAACCATTCAGAACTTTGCTAGCCTTTGTTTGAAAGAGTCGTCAGCCTAGTGTCTAAAGACAAAGCTGGGGGGGTGGGAGATGCATGGGTGGAATAAGTGACAATATTATAGATGCTTACTGCACTTTTGACTTTGAGCTCTTGCTAAACTGTTCCTTTTCTGCTAGGCAGCCGAGTAACTTCAGCAGAAGGGTTTCTGCTGCAATTCGGGTTCTCTTGACATCAGCAATTGTAGTTGGTACCAGATTTAACTCTGGACCTTGCTACGCCGGTCCCCTTTCCCCTTCCATCCTCCTTTTGACACATAACAGTATTTGGGGTTGGCTTTTTGTTTGTTTTACGCTAATGCTCTAGAGTTAAAGGAACTGACACTGGTGGCTTCTGAGATGTTGAGTTAAAGGATCTCTCTAAACCAGAAATATGATAACATACTGGCAGACTAATGGGTGCCCTGAAAGTGTCTGAAGCTGCTTTGGACCTACTCCAGCACCATTAGCCAAGTAGCATCTGAAACAGTCTCAGCTTGCATTAAAAGGGAGAACTTCCTCATTAAACCACACGGAGTCATGAAGGAATTAGTGGGTTTTTTCTGCTGTTGATCTTATTACAGGTCACAACATTATGGTAATAGTCAGATAGCATCTTAATTCATATACATACAGTTCATGTCTTCTGGTTCCTGAAAAGACTTCCAGTAAAGAGGTGGAGGGAAAACCCCACCCAGGAGATACTCAAGTAAAATTGAATCCAAAATGACCACATTAATTTCTATACTTAGTTAATGCAGTTTTTATGTCAGCTTACTGAGCTACTCTCTGGATATTTTAGGCAAGAGACTGGGAAGCTTAGCACTTACCATGATGTGCCCAGGTATAACTATGCCAAACTTTGCAAGAAGTGGGTGGATGCTTCTTGAAAGCTATGTACCTTGAAGTCACCTTAACTCCAGCTGGCTGAGTTGCTGCTAATGCAAATAAAAGCAGTCCCAAAAATATTCCACAGCATCCACTGATACCACACAGTAATAAATCTTCTTTAAAGATGCAGGGAAGTAAGTGAAAGAAGATTCTCCTAAGCTTCCTATGCCCAATTTGCATATCACAAGATTCTCTGCTCCTTTGTGCATGTCGGTTGATGTAGGTGAGGAAACCATCCATTCCCTGTCACAAACTCCAGCATTGCATTTCCTGCGAGTTTAATTGTATCGATAATAGCAAGTGCCAACATGAACTATCTGCTGGCTTTTACAACTGGAGTTTTGGAATCCTCTAGGAATTCTAAATACTCTGAATATTTCCTCTGACACTTACTCCTTGTTACAGGGATAGGCTTGCTGCTCCTCTAAATGTAACTAAGCATGGTTTTATTTCCTTGGAGATGGGAATTTCATTGTGAAAGATCAGACATCGCTGTCCATGCTTGACTGACATAATTACAAGTCTTAAACAAGAGCCCTCTGTTCAGGGCTTTTTAATAACCCGTCCCCTTCCTTTTGTGACTTTAGTCAGGAGTCTTTTCACTGAGTTTTGTGTTTTCTAGATGCCTGTGCATGAATGACAGTTGATTTAGGTTGTCTTGCGTATGTGTTATTTTCTGAAGGTACTGCAATCCCTGGCAGTGTTCAAGGCCAGGTTGGACTGGGCTTTGAGCAACCTGGTCTAGCAAAAGGTGTCCCTGCCCATGGTGGTGGGTTGGAACTGGATGAGGTTTAAGGTCTGTGATTCTATGATGATTCAATATTTGGTGCAAACTGAAAAGAAGGAAAGAAGAGCACCCAAACCAACCAAGTGGGAAGCTGAATGTCCTTCCATACAAGTGTCAAAAGCCAGTTGTAAAAGCTGTAGGTGAAGTCCCACCCTGCTTAACTGGAGCACTAAACAAGTGAGGCTAAAGAGAATGGTGATTGAGGACTACTGTGCATCTGGATACAGCTCTCTCAATCTCAGGATAGCTTCAGTTCTATCCAAGAGCTTGTGTCTTGCCCTGATTAGTGTCAGGAAATAATTAAAATATAATCTGCCTCTCTTCATTAGAAATGTTCATGAACCCTTCTGTCATCAAGGCTGAATATTCCTATAAATAGGAACATGGCCTCTCAGATAGTTCTTACGCTTGCTGGACTCTAATACCAGCATAAGTACACACTTGGTTTTTAAATGCAGATGAATTAGAAGTTCTGGATATTTATACAAACTCAGGCCAGCAAGGTCAGCTCTTCTTCCTGTAAGGCTGGAATTCCAGAAAGTCACCATAGGAATTCAGCTGGTGAAGGAAGAAAAGATGGATTTCAACTGAAGTGTAAAATACATGGAACTCTGAGTACCTGTTATATTAATGTAGGTGAGCTTTTTGCCCTGCTGTTTGGTTTTTGCCTACCTAATCCCTAAACTTCAGTCTTTTATTAGCCAAAAAGTAGCTTCTTGTGTTTCCCACTGTGAATTTCTTTGCTGTTATTGAAATGCTTTTTGTTCATAGAATATGTGAAGTAAACACATGGAGCTAATTACTGTATAATAGGCTTTCTTTATCTTCAACTAAACAAATACCAGGGCAAAGTGATGGCATCTTTACCTGTAGGCCTGTGCAGGTAGTTACAAAGGAAAGCTGTCAGTTATTGTCAGGTACTTGGGCAATACTGCTACCCTCATTATGTCTGTGGTTGCCTGGTGTAACTACCGAGTAGTTTTCCATTTGTGTAGGAGAGAGAACCTAGGCTTCTTTTTAGCCTTTGTAAAACCTGAAGATGCATGGTTCTATTGTGAAGTGAATCCTGGTTGCTTCTCAACAGTCTTGTGCAAATCCTGTGTATGAGATTGCAAGGAAAAAAGTCCTGGAAGGGAAATAATTTTCAGTTTTATTCCTGTACTGCTTCAGGTTTGTGTTCTTCATCAGTATCCTCCATCGGTTGTGGTTTTGCCTTCAATAGCTGTGTCTCAGAAATGTATTCAGCTGCAATATTTCCTAATAAGCCAGATTTTGTTCTGAATTTGGGTCGGTTTTTTTGCTGATAAATGATAATCTAGCCAGAGAATCCATCTCTCTTTAGTTATACATTTGTTGATAGTCCTGCTTCTTTCTGTTCATTTGTGTGTGTGCATCTTAAGATGCAAGGGTGAGCTGAGGAAAGAAAATGAGCCTTTTGCACCAGGATGGGACACCTTGAACAGCTGAGAATGGTATTGCAGCAGGCTCTTTGTGCATTGAGACATGATAATCCGTGTGGTGCAGTCTGTCTCAGGTATAGTAGTTGTCAGACAGCCCAATAAGTGCCTCTGCATGAAGCTGATAGCATAGCAGGTGCTTTTTGGGTAGTATGCTACCAGTGTGTGCTGCAGTGAATGCATGTTGTTCATCCCTCAAGTCCCTACTAAACCCTGAGATGGGTTTTCTGTCAGTCCTGAATCTGCCTCTGTGCCTTTGAAGCTAACCATATGGAGTGCAAATGTAATTAAAGGACTACTTCTTTTGCAGTTGCTTGCCATTCCAAATGACTAAAAATGCCCTCAGTGCTTGAGGAACTGCTTTAAAAAGAATGATCATCATGGTGAACACAGGAAAAGCTGATAAGATGTTGCTCTTGAATAGAATTACATGTGGTGCCAGCATTGCCTCTGGTGACTGAACTGATGGCCTGAATGCACATATGGGGAGAAGGTTTTCTGAAATAAGTGTTGTGCTTCAGCTTCAACTTCATTCTTGCTTCATTTTAGAAGTCTGGAATTTTTGTGTCGCTCCTTGTCACTGCAAGAGACTTGGCAACTACTGTCTTGTACTGGGAGAGCCAAGACTAGACAGAGTACTCCATGTGGGGCTTCCCAAATACAGAGAGAAGGAGGTAATTATTCCCCTCAGCCTGCTGACTGCACTTTTACTAACAGGGCCCCATGGGCAGTGAGCCCTCATCACTGCAAGGGCACTCTGCTCACTCATGTCCAAATAAGTTGTTATTGAAGAGGGTCCCAAGATTTTGTCCTGCAGAGGCCAACATTTGCTCACTGCTTTTGCAGTTCTGTTTGTTTTTAAGATGCAGATCAAGTTAAGCTGCTGTAACTGAGGAATTGAATCCTGCTGCATACATGGTTTAATACATATGTGCAGTGTGCATCTAGACAAGATGGGTAGTGGTCGCTCCATATTGACCTTGATAAAAATGTCAGCTCTCGCATTAAGTGAACACTTGCTTTGTGTTTGGTCATGCTGTAGGTCTGTGGTTTGCTTATTGTCACACGGGATGGTTCACTCTTTACTGTCATGGTGTTGGACCGACGGTTTTCTGCAAACCAGGCAATTACAGTAGGTGCATCTTGAGATGAGCTCAGTCTCATAATAGTGCCTTTTATCCTACTTGATCATCTTTGGAGACCTGCCCCAGCTAAAATACTGTATTATATAAGAAAAAGAGGAATGATGCAGTTACTTTTTGCCCCTGTTTCTTCATAAATCCTGTTGAAAGGGCAGAATCACTTAATGAGTGATCACAATGTGGTTCTTTGTAAGATAATGGGGTAACTTCTAAGAAATAGATCTTTTAATCTGACTGGTCTTTTACCATTATCGGAGATTTGGGGTAACTAATTTGTCACTAAGGCCTTTTACAGAACTTTTCCCAGTTTTGGGAAAGCTGTCTCTAACTTGGAAGGCATATTAAACTCCTTGTGCAGTAAAACCCTCTTTCATATTGCTGTCCTTGAATCTTCTTGATTATCATTGTGTTCAGATCTGGAAGGGAAAGCAGCCTGATGCAGTGAACCCTCCCTGCTATCCTGCAGGCATCCTTCCCTATTGGCAGAACTTGAATGTCACCTGGTTTAGGTTAAGACACAGGTGGATTTTGCTCTCAGAGTCACCCAAGTGCCCAGATTCAGGCATTATGGAAGGGGAAGTCATGCTCAGGGTTGAGGTTTATGAGTGAGAAAGGACATGTCTTGCTGTTTGTCAGAACAAAGACTGATGCATCTCTCTTTGTGTGTCAGATCTAGTTAAAAAACAAAGCAAACAATACTGCACTCCCTGAGAACAGCTCCAGAAAGCAGCATGGTGAGGTTTGGTAACAAAACAGTTTATTATTTGGCTTCAGACGTAAGTCAAGGGGCAGGCATGGCCTACTTCAGAACTGTGTAACTGTAAACTCTGCTTTTCATTCTTTGCTTAGCTGCTCATCCACACTGCTGTTTCTGAGGACACAAGGTTTGGTCTGCTGCTGTCTTGACCAGCGAGCAAAGACCAAGTTCAGAAGTGCTGTTTGCTTCTTCGGGCTAGTGGCTGAGGCTGAGGCAGGCACTTTGATCCCATCTGTAGTGCTAGCAGTGGGAGATGGCTGTGCCCAGTACTGAGGCTGCCTGAAACTGACAGTGTAAACAAGCTTGCAAATGATGTGATGAGCAGTGAAAAAGGGACAAGGGTGAGTTTTGTACTGCTGGTTAAACATCCTAATGTCCACGCAGACGTCTGCTGCACCCTCACTTAGGTAATGCTTATGAACCTGGGTAAAAACGCTGTCTAAATTGACAGCAGCTAATTAAAGCGTGGCTGCTGAATTACCGAAGCTGCAAATGAAATCAGAGAGAACACAGGCTACTTGTTGCTTTAGGTGTAACAGATCTCACACTGTTGTTTCCTTCTCAAGTCTTATAAAGTGCTTAGAGCAACTTTGATTTTGTTGTGTGTAGTCCCAGCTATTTTATCTGTAGGAAACTTTAGGGGCTGCGCTTCCCAGGGAGCTGAAATGCTTTCATCTTCCCGCTTTAGATGATGGGTAGATCAAAAGCCTGGAAGACGAATCATTGCCCTGGTTTTTACACATGCTGCAGCTCTGAGATGCTGGTGGCCGGGAGGGGGGAGGTGGGTATGTGAAAAATGTCCCCGTGAAATCTGCTGGGACATATGGAGTACTTAAGAACTTAAATGTGAGACTGGAAGGATACAAACCTCAGGCTGTGAAAGTAAGCTCCCCACTGTTGCATCGAGTTGCTGTTACATTCACTTTCACAGGCTGGCATTGCTTCATCTGTGAAGCTGTTGTTTTGTGAAAGGCTGTTTAAACACCTGATAGCTCTGCTGGCGGGGGACCTCCTGGTTTCCAGCTTACAGGTGTGTTTAGTAAACCTATCCTATTTACTCTGAAGATGAATTGTCTTCAGTTTGCTTTTTCCCTTCTGGTGTCACTGTTATGGCCTCTTCGTGCATCTCTTTGCAGTGGTTGTATTTCTCCATTGCCCTTCACTGGGCTGGGTTAAGGAAGTTGAACTCTCAATCCATAATGCCAGGCTATTGGATGTAACTGCCTAAGAGACAAATAGTTCCTGAGCCTTCCTCTGTCCTGCATTGTTCTCAACACTTGTTACTTAAGCTGTCAAATTGCATACCAAATACCCCATCCAATCTCACCCATGGCATCCATGTTTTAGTAGTGTTATTACTCTTCTATAAAATGCAGAAGAGTGGGGTTTTTTGCTTTCCTAATCCAGCCACATGGGAAACAGCATGGGGTTCCTTTGCCACATGCGGTGGCATTGTAAGTGTTTCCAGTAGCCGGCAGAGTAATTAACCTGGCTTTAATTGCTTGAAATGCTCTTATTGTAGCAGGGGGGTACATAATATGAACATTGAGGCATTAGGATGAAATTCATTCCATCAGAGTGGCCGGGGATTCCTGCAGAGCAGTATTCTAGGGGACTTGAATCCTATCAGTTAGCACTGTGAACCCTCTGGGCGCTGCTGGTGTGGCTGGCTGTTAAGCTGGTAGCTGAGCAGAGCACTGCAGACAAGTCAGGCCTTGCTGGAGCTGTGATTGCCTGTTTGTGTGGCCTGCCAAGGGACCTGTTGTCTGCGGGTTAGGTAATGATTTGTGCTGCTTTTCAAGCCTGATGATTTTTGCATCTGAAATACTTCTGAGTGTCCCAACAGAAGGGGTGGGAAGCTGCAGCTGTAACCACGATGATGGCTTTGGTTGAGACTTCAACAGCACAAAGCAGAAACTTTCTTGTGTTACTGAAACTCACTTGAGACAGCTCTGCTGTTAACAGTGCACAGGGAGACTTAAGTTACCTTCCCTCTCCCCCCACTCCAGCATTTTGTGCAGCAGAGGTACATCTAGTGAAGAGCCAGGGGTTAACCTGTGCTGCGAGAGCCTACTGTTTCCCATGTCAGGGGCAGGAGAGGAGCTGAAAGGCCAAGGATCAGCCCAAAATGGGAAGGCTTTTCCTGGTGTAGATGTTTTATGCAAACAGCAAGGTGTCTGCTAGGCATGAGAGAGAATCCACCACCCTCATTGAGGTGTCTGGTGAGCAGAAATCAAGGTTTCTCTCCCTGCTCTGGTAAATTTCCCATAAACAGAAAGCCTTCAGTAGGGGATACTGAGGGCCAGGCTACTGCAGACGGAGTAGCCAGTATTAATCCCCAGGTTAAAGCACCCCTGTGCAATGGAGACAAAAGTTGCTTGAAGATGAAGAATTGGGGTTGGCTTTTTTTGGCTTCACAGTAAGTATTATCATATTCCTTTTGACTTGTGCTGAGGTTTTGTCATCTTACAAAATAGCAGTAGGTCCCCAATTCAGTTAGGGATGACGAAATGCTGGCAGCTTTGAACTTTTTCAATGTCTGTAACTCTGGTTATAGTTACTCATGGTAACTCTGGTTCTGTTATGTCAGTTTAACACTTCATGGGGGCTTTGATGTCTGCTGCTAAATGTGTATCGCTCTGCCACTCGGAGGACTTCGCTGCATGGGAAGTGATTGGATCTCTTGAAATGTGTTTCACCAAATGTACAGACTATCTTTGGATCTTCCAACACAGAAGCAGTCTAAAGCCTAGGTGATATTTCCTATTATTACTACAGAGTAGTAGGTGTCAGAGGCATGATTGGGCCTGGCAATGGGGAATATTTAAAGCAAGTCCTGCTGTAACATGGCAAGAAATCAATGGCATCTCCCCAGTAGCCCCTCAGCTCTGTTCAGATGAGGATGGAACCTGAAATGTTATGAAGCCCATGCTATTCCTTTTGGCTGGTTTTCTAGTGTGTGAAATAATGAGCCAACCCATGACTAATCAGCTGCAAGCCCCATCACAGAGGACCAGCTAAGCACTAGGCAAGGCTAAACCTGCCAGGGCTGAGGCACAGCAGAAGTTAGACCCACAGCTACTGTCTCATAGGATTTGCAGCCTGGGTGCTCTCACTGCAGGTGTTGCCAGCGGTGCTGGAACCTGTGGGTTTCCTCTCCTTCTGAAACTAAACTGCACAAATCAATGTTGCCATGGAGAAGTGCCATGTAATCATCAAGGGCAGACGATGAACTAATTAATTGTCTACATCTGAGTGCAAGAGTGATAATACCCCTGGGATATAAACCAGTTACTGTTACTTTCAAGTAGCTGTTTTCAGGGAAGCAGTGTTTCCTTCAGTATAACAACACTGCTGGCTACCACATTATACTACATCAGCTACGACACATACAGTTTAGGCAGTGATGGATTAGTAGCCCAATGGTCAGCTAGTTATGAGTGAAAAGACATGTCTGACTTCTGCCTTTGTACAGATAGGAAAGCGGGCATAGGAAAGTGGAGAAAAGATTCTTTCATGCCCAGAAACATGCACACTTGTCAGCTGAAGGTACAGAAAACCTTTTTCTTGTTTGCTGTTTCATTATTGGCCTGAATGTGATAATCTGTTGAAAAGAACTCACTGATTGCCATGGAATCTCTATGTAACTGCTCTCCCTCTTGTTTTAATTGTTTGCCCTATTTGTTTTTGCCTGTGAAAATCCTTAGTGGTGTGTTCCTGTCCTAAGCTGCTTGCTGAAGAACATTATTAAGGAGTAGCGTGTAACAAGTTTAAATAGAAGTGGTACTTTACTAGAAGTGCTGAAACATGGGTAGCTCACAAAATGCATCAAGATGTTAAATTAGTTTGGGAAACTGGGTAGAGAGTGTGAATTCTGAGGATTCCAGATCTTGCTAGCAGGAAGACGCTGATCAGTCTTTTACTACGGGTACATCAAAAATAGCAAAAGGCTGGAGAAAGAGGTTAAAAATCAAATTTCTTGTAAATTGCAAAGGAGTTTTTAGTTGTTAAGGGAAGCAGTTAGGTACAGGAGGCAGCATGCCTTACTCTGTGATGGCTGAGGGAAGAGAGCAAGGGGAGATGCCATGAAATGCGTCTGGGCTGGTAGGTCAGAAGGAAGCTGGGATGCCCTTCAGTGTACTCTGTGCAGCTCAGAACATGTAAGCTCATCGCTCAGTGCAGAAAAGGGCAGAGAGCATTTCTTTACCTAATGCTCAGAAATGCTTTGACACAAAGACCTGGGCTTTTTTAGGAGGATGCATGGATTTGTCCTTTCTGGCTATAATCTAAATTGGCACATGATCTGCTTATCCAGGCCTGGCTATACCCCCTGCATCTCTGCTCCTGCACCTCCGTAAGAAACTTCAACCCTCAGTCACGGCAGAGCCTGGTTTGGCAGCATGGAAGAGTCTGGGAAACAAGCATCTAAACCCATTACTGAATAATAAAGGAAATCTGAACTTAATCCGAAGGCCTGCAAGTAAATCCTTCACAGTGCCATGGCGTGTTGAGCAGGACACTTGTAATGCTCTTCCAAGTGCAAGATTGAGTGGGTCAATTGAGTATATACTCAGCCTGGCCAGAGTTGCATTTCTGCAGCTGCTTTAGTGTTTGAGCTTCATTTTCAATTCCAAAGGTGGATTTGCAAGTGCCTAATGAGATCTGCCTGGTCTCCAGCTGTGTGTGCTGTTACAAACAGTGCTGACCTGTCTCAGCTCTCTGGCTATAAGGAGGAGAGCAGTGTGCTAATGAGGGGCCTTGGCTGTGTTTTCTGTCCCTGCCTTCTGCAAGCAGGGAGTTGCCCAGACAGGCAAGGATGTGTGCAGGAAGGGAAGCTGGGTGGCATGGGATGGTGTGCGCTATGAGCATGTGGAGAAGGGTGCTATGGGCAGATCTTGGATCGTAAGGAGGCGGATGTCATCCTCACTAACATCTGTAGCAGCTGCCTGGATTAGACTATTGATTTTGGGGAAATCTATTCAGGCAGGGCAAGTCTGCTGTGTGTGGGCACTGCCAAGCTGTGGTTGTGAGCCCAGCATTGAGTGCATGCAGGCTGATTGACTTCAGGTGGCAAACCTGTTGTACTTCTGCATGTATCTGCAGTGGGAAGGCCTGGCTGTTGCTGTAGTGAGACTGTAGTCTGAACTGGTGAGGCAAATGCTGCTTTCTCAAGTCTGTCATACCAGTGCTTTGTAATGAAGTAGAGCTAAGGGGGCACGTAAGGAGAGCTGGCATTTGCACAGCAGCAGACCTTCCTTTTTGTAGGTCATCCTGCTTCTAATAAATTGCTTTGACACTGAAAATAAAGAACAGCAGAATTCTCTTTCTCATAGCTGTCTGCTCTTTTTGCCCAGTTGTTGCCAAATGGAACTCTGCCAACGGGAGTTCATTTACCCAGGATTCCTGTTCCTCATCTTCTGAAGCAACGAGCTCAGATATTTGAGTATCCATTCCTGGTTCAAGTCTGAGAAGGAGAATGCTTAGGAGCAAGTGAAAATGTAGTGGGGTCACAGAAGCACTTCAGGGGTATTTTTGGTCACAGGCAACACCTGAATGCACATGAGTAAATAACAGAACAAGAAATTTGCGAGAGGCTGCTGCTTGTGGTTAAAAGAGCAGTGAAAAGTCAAATTGGCATAGATATAGATATAATAGAAGGAAATGAGTAAACTAATGTTGCACCTGTATTGAACTGAATTGTTTGGTTAGAGTGTGTCTGTTGAGTGTGAGACAAATAAATCAGAGCTCCAACTTAGGCGGTGCGGGAAAGCATGTACTAGAGGCTCATAGAGCCTTTGTGTTACCAGAACATCTGTTGAATTCAATGCTAGGAATTAGGTAGCCTAGGCGAGCTCCTTATAGAGAACACCAACAGAAATGCTGAACGTGAAAGTCGTGCAGCACCACATGGTAATACAGTGAGAAAGGGAGGTAGCAGTCACTGCTGTTGTCTTGCCAGGTAAGACTGAGAGAGGTTTGTGCCATTGTGACTTCCGGAGGCTAAACCAAGTTCATCACTGTCTTGCTGCGCACCAGAGACATCTCCTGGAGACCTTCCCTCTCCTACCCTGTGTTGCACCATATCTTAAAGCAGTCCAAGCAGCTAGCAGGCTCACAGCTCCCACAGGAGCTGAAAGTCTTCAGTATGCTTTAGATCTGGCTTTGCATCATATATGCTCTTCAAAGATTGTTCTTTGCATGGAGTCAATGTGCACCAGCAGGCAGGAAAAGCCGAAGAAGGGAGCCATGTAGTTGTTAAGCATAGGTGGTTTATTTCCCCCCCTGCTAACAGCTTATTTATTTTGGTCCTTGGCATAATTTTCTTAGTCATGTAACATCTTTAATTCAAATATAACTGACTTCTCACCCCTTAGCAGGAGAAACAAATAAAGCTTCTTCAATACAGAGAGGAAGGATACTTAGGTGGTATGTGAATAAGCTTAGATCTGAAGCACTGGGGTCTTTCTGTGGTGAAGTGGGGATTTCTGAGTTCTTATGCTCACCCGTTGATACATTTACCCTGTTTCCGTTTCTGCATATTTGTGACAAGATGCCCTTATTTCATTTGACTGTGTAATGCAGCAGTTGCTATCTTTTCATGTTTAAAAAATGCTGCTTTTTCTAATGCACAATTTCTCACATGCCAAGTGCAATTGTGATCAGCTGTATGCGAATACTCAGGACTTAGGTGTATTCTTCAATGTTTTTACTTCATGTAAATGTCACAGAATGATAATTAAAGCTAACAGGCTGTCTTGGTTTAGGCCTGCCACGCAGCCCACTCACTGCCCCCCCCACCTCCTCCCTCGGCTCCCAGAGGGATGGGGAAGAGA